>JAUTBZ010167784.1:0-10536 GCA_032361785.1 Lepetodrilus galriftensis | reverse complement strand
CTTCATGTGTGGTCAGGTATTGTGCTTTCCTTCCTAAAGATTACATCAATCCAAACGCTACCATTGTGGCCTATGGACAAGTATTTGGTTGTGCAATACCTATAGTTCCATGTTGGAAAAACATTAAATCATGTGTGTTAAATGCGTTTACAGTCGGCTTCCAGCTTAGCTGATTTCGGCAGACTAATCCCTCATTGGGACGCATTTGTCTCACAACATGGAGATGGAGAGTGGTGAATATTTTGATCTGCTTGTATTGTGCTAGTCTGGATTTCCACCCGTTTTTATAGTGCTAGCTCACTTGGAATATCTATGTCGCAGTTAACAAGGATATCCCACTCAGACACTTTTAAGTTGACCTTTGAGCCGACCAACCATTGCTGTATACTTCCCTTTTATTCTGAGCACCAAATAGGGGGACAACAACTATCATTTAAAAACGTAGTTTGGTACAACGCGGTCGGGGATTTACCTACCGACCTTCTGCACTCCGAGCGGACGCTCTAAGCTTTACACCATGGAGTCGATATGTGAAAGGAGATATGAGGGAAACGGTCTTGTAATGTACTAACTTGTGGACACCGTCTACCCACATAAGCACGCAAGGTTTGACAACGCTAGTACAACGTTGTGTGACATGGTATGTTACGTTATACATTCACACAGCGTGGTCCACAATCCATGTATTACGTCAAGTATGTTTGCTGGGTAACTGACATTGACCCTACTTAGTATTGCTATAAAGAGCTCTCTATGAACTGGGATCTTGACATTAGATTAGAACAATAGCAATGTCACTGCTTCTGGTATTGTACGTGTTAAAGTGTCTGATTTTGATTTAAACATATTTATTGTACAAAAAGTACATGGGATTGGTACATAAGCCAGTATGGCTTGTGTCGGTACCGCTCCCATTACAAACAAAACATAATAAAGTATAGTCAAGATCATAAATGTACATGCATGTACATCACAATCAACTTAGTATAGTAGTGTTCATAATCTTATGGCCAGTTGTAATAAGTGATTATGGTTAAGCAAGCAAACTATGTTATAATGAATCTATGGTGCAAATCTGCCTGATTTTTTAATGAAGTAGCGGACAGACTTCGGGATGTCAAGGTTGTCATCAGTTTTTAAAGATTGACATCCATAAAGCGCCGAATTATGCCCGGCGTTATGGCAACCCGCCATATACATGGAATTAGATAGATGTCATTGCTATTTCATACAGACAATGTAAACTACATTTAGATTCTTTTGTAAGGTGACAGTTCTGGATACTTAACACACGAATTAACACGAATCACTTCCTAGTCTCATCGTTATTGTATACATGTACTTTTCTCTCTGAAACTCGATATATACTTTGTATAGTCATGGCTATAGTACGCTAGATATTTTTAAAACTATACTGCATCACAGAGACCTACAGAATAAAGATAACAGTATGCAAAGTAATTCACCTCCGCTACTGAGCTACTGCCTTTTATAAAAAGTATTTTATGGTCAGCAGGGAAGGCTAGATGAATCTCTAGCTATTGTTGTACCAGTAACATTATACCCAACTATGCAATTTACAGCATCAAATGCAGATCTGTAGCTAAAAAATGCCCCGTTTACTATATTTTGCTATCTAATGTGCATGGCCATAATAAATAGCAAAATAGTAAACGGGGCATTTTCTAGCTACAGATCCCGCAGCGACGTTTATATTATAGTCACTCACTAGCTACAGAACTGCAGCTACGACAAACCATGCATGCATTGCTATCCCCATTTGCTCCAGTAAATATTAATTAAACGAGAGTAAAACAATAACATGACACTGTCCCAGCTGTGTAGGCCTACATTGTTTGCACTGGTTTTTCTAGTACACGGTCCAACTGTAGATGTATTATTGTTATAGGACCTACATGTAAACACAATCGCGGAGATCTATTATGTATCCAACACTTTAGTAATAGCCTATACCATTGGCTATCCGAGCATTGTTTCCAGGGCTTTGTCATCCCTAATCTCCTGCTATGTATACTAGTATACTGCAGTACCTTATCTTGCATTGTTTCATATATTTATACATATTATTATATATATTGTGAATAAAATATGTTTAAACTAAACATAATTATTAACTATACTTTGAGTGACTTAAATCATGCGCAACAGATTAATATATGCACCACGCTTCTTTAACAGTAGGCTATACGCAAGTGCAACCATGCAGGCTACATTTATTATTAATATTATACATGTAGACTGGTATAGCCTATACGTGGGTCTACACCGTACCTAGAGCGGTATGCTGTTTACTTACACATCAGGCAGTGACATTATAATTGTATGTACGTGATTGTTGACAGGCCTGATGCAATAGGTTCACAATATAATTTGGTATAGGCTTACTAAAGTACATGCAGTTTATGGAACCTATCTGGCCGGTATCCCGGATAATGTTTGCGAACATTGTACCGTGACGGGATGTATTCTGAAGCCCGACCTTGAAATTATAATAACTTCCCGTTTCACACCAACATTTGCAATAATTGTCAACATTGATCAGATAGATAAACATACGAAGACATGCTTCACTTGATAATAAGAACACTTTTTTTTAGAAACTATATTTAGATCCATATGCATAGTGTGAATAGTATGAACGGTATGAGCATATAATAGAGACAGCATGACACCTCTCGTGTTAGTCTACATGTGTTCACAAATCTAGATTATTTGAAAAGCAAATTTGCTCTTACATATCTATGCTACATGTAGACCAACATGTAGGCATACATACCGTTATTGATAGAATAAACACTGGATGGTTTATATTAGGCTATAATAACCATTATAGTCTAGTTGCCAGTTTACTTATACAAGCACAATGCCTAGGCGATACAGCTGAGAAATCATTAATGAGTTGTAACATTGACAGCATTGATCTGAACAGTAATGTTACCAGCTGGTTACTTAATAGGCTATATCAATGATTTCTCGAGATGTTCATGACCCCAGCTTGAGGGGCGGTATTAAAATAAACTGTACAGCTTGTTTAACAATCCTCATTCTGATATCTTTGCAGAATAAAAATATGTTTAAACCATACATATTACCTTTAATACTTTAAATATTTATATTACATTTATTACTCTCGTACATTATAATATATATTTTTTTTTTACATTTAATAAATAACAGTACAACATTTATTAATTAATAGATTAAAAAAGTCATAAAACCCATATTAACGTTAACATAATTTCCCCGTGATTTGAACTCGCAAAATATATTTGCCTGTCCAAAAGATTTAGAGTTGTTGTTCTTCTGTAAACGACCTTGACCGAGGGCGCACCTCGCGCGCCGATTGGTTGATCTGCTGTACACGCCCTCCTTGCATGATATAACTCATAATATTCACCAGCGATGTCTATGGACGTTGTTTGGTTGAAGTTTTTTCAAGAAAGTATTTCTCATAGTAAAGAAAGCCTGACTTGGATTTGTTATGGCAATAGAAGACCACCATAAAATACAGTCACCAGGAACCATGTTACAAATTCACAGTAGGAAAGCTAGCTCGGTGAAAACTGAGGGTGAAAACAACATCCACAGTGGGCATTTCATGATAAGTCGCGTTCACGAACCAGGTTTAGATGATGACGACGAATACGATGATAAATCCTGTGGGTCTGTTGGTTACGACTTTGTGGAAGCTATGAAAGAGACTTCTAAAACCTATCGTTTTGGCCCGAGAAGCACACACACCCTTGCAATTGACGCGTCGCTCACGAAATTATTCGAGTGCCTTACGTTAGCATACAGGTGAGTTTCGAGGCTGGTGTGGTTTGTTTTCATTTTCAGCCCATACTTGGAGATTCTAGTTACCGCAGTCTGTTTCGTCTGCTATCCACTTTATTTACTTGTCTGTACAGGAGTACTGTTGTGACACATGTCACGTTAGTGACACCGATTCCATTGATCGTGAAGTTACTTATCAGTGACCTACTTTCTCACTTTGTTGGCCGCCTGCTGTAAACTGCAGGCATTTGTTTACAATTTGCAGTGACCTTGATGGGTGTTTATTCTGAAATTAGACGAATGCTTTCATGATAATATTCAATGCATTAATAACACTTGGCACGTGTGGCATGTGCAACCAATTAACACTTGGAGTTTAATAGTATTAACTGAATTGGAAGTACAATACATTTGGTATAAATAATTATCAGAAAAGAAGATAAATAATGATTATTAATAAGTACACTGTACAGTGCATTCTGTCTAGTCTCAAAATCTACATTCAGTTGTTGTTTTCAAGGTAGTATTTTATTCATTACAATAATAGACCTTATAATCTTGATGATGTAATCAGCTGATGCTACTTTTATTATTAATGTTGTGCAGTATTGTTTATGAAATGAATACAAACAATTCTATTAACCCTATCCTGGCTGGATTAGGCACATATACTGCTCTTTAGGGCATCTTTGGTTGCCTTCAGCAGGGAGAGGGTTAATACTCAATATTAATGTACATATAAACATATGGTGTGATACTTTTTTTATTTCACTTATTGACCTAGCTGCTATCATTATCAATATAAAATGCAGTGTCAATATTTACGCATACTGGCATGGTATATATGGTATCATCCATTAGAAGCCTATCATGAATGTATCATACAGGTGATATTTGAAAGAGCAAAGGCAGGGATGGAACTTAACTTTAAAACATACTCACCTGAATAATAATTAATGATATAAAACAATAAAATAACAAAACATGAAATTTCTACTAGCCTGTAGGATACCTTTAACCTTCTCCATGCGTGTTCTATTTCTGCATGTGATTGGGCAAGTTAACTCACCTTCAGCAGGGAGAGGGTTAAAACATTAGGATCGTGTTGCTGGGCGAGTAGGAACTTCTAACCCTGTCAAAGATTCTCTAACATTTGCTATTGGGTGTAGATTGGTGTATTTAAGACAGTTTTCTATGGTATTAGCAGCCAACATCGGGCATAAGGGTTAATCAAATTGCAATACAGAATATTGCCATTATTGGTAGAAAAATTAGCAAAATATATGATGCCAGTCCTATCATGTGTGTGTGCCAGCATTGACCAGTGTGTGTACTGGTCAGCATGTCCAGTCGATGTCATCCTCACCATCGTCATTATAATATTATTTGTGTATACTACGGTCAAAACATTATATTTAGTATGTACTATTAGAGCTAAAAATACTTGGCACGTTTACAGAACTGTGTAGCAATACATGTTGTTTTTACTCCAGAAATAAACCATGTATATCGTAGATGGAGTAATGTTAAATGCGGTAATGCTAAGCCAGCTTATTGGGTTAGTTTTGTGTGAAGGTTTTCCGTCGGCAAGTTTCCCATATCGCCAGTGGTCATGTGGTCATTACATTAATATCTCTCTGTATAGATTTCTAATGTAAATATGTATTCCGAAAGCATGCCTACATGACAACTGAAGCATGTTAACAGCAGATAATACACAGTGTTGCTAGGTCAGACCGTTTTAGTGATTCAATTTACCATGTTTACTGATGTGGAATAATAATCTTGGCTATCATCATCTGTACAGCTGTCGATCACATCCTGTCACACATAACAATAACTATATACCAGTAGACTTCGCATACCGTATAACGTATTCATTGGGACCGGCTGTTTTTGTCCGTTAGTCTGTTATACGCATATGCAGTAATTAGTGTGTAGACATGACCGAGACTTCAGATTCCATAGGTTTAATTTATGCGAGGTCTGCTGTAGTAAATTATATGGGAAAATATTTTCCACAACTGATCGTGTTTACTCGCGATATCTTCCTCCAACTAAGGTTATGTCATAATCGTGGTAAACTGTAGATACCGACGACACATTACAGTGTTCAATTTAATAGGGGGTCCGAGGGTCATTTGAAAATCTGCAATGTTAAAGGTATCTGTGTGACCCCCTGAAAATTAAACATTTTATCACCATTAACATTGGGCCTATGGAGAATGACTCCCTTATTATTTTCATTATTTCGAACACTGCATTATGTGTTGACGATTGTGACAGTGACTTGCTTAAAGCTGTTAACATCTGGCTTAGATTCATAAGCATGAACAGTTATGATAAGTAGGCAAGAGCGTCGGTACGGAGAGGGAGCTGGTGGTGGTGGGAGTGCGGGGAATATTATTTTATAATGATTCCGGGATGTTTCAACATGAATAAAACTTGAGATAACAGACTTTACTGCTGGTTTGTAGCAATAGGAATAAATATACATGCAGATACACTCGTGTCAGGCATGTAGCTGCCTATACGCAGATGCATCCACATCAATTTCCGAACTTTGTTTTTAAAGAAAACATGAACATGATAAACATAGTACAGACTTCCAATGGACTACAGTACTGATGTATCCACATTAAAATACCCCTAGCTATGTGCCTGAGTGTGATTAATGCTGCAGTTGCATGTCTACAGTCGGGGATGTCCAAATAACTCTTCATTCCTTAAAAATAATGGTGCTGAGGTCCACACAGTTGAAGTTGATAATATAGCTTTTTTTATGATTAAAAATACCAATTCATGAGTAATTTGCATTTTATTGCGTTTCAGTGAGTGCGATGTCTAAACGAAATGAATGTTGTCATATTTGCTAAATTACTAATTGTTACTAATGTAATTTTTATAAGTTTTGATGACATGTTTCATTGTATTTTTCAGTGGTAAGATAACAAGTCCAAAATGGAAGCCGTTTCGTGGAATGCACTTAACCGTCAAGGACAAGATTCGTCTCAACAACATCATCTGGCGAGAGTGGCATCTGCAATGTAAGTCTAATAATAATAATAATAATAATAATAATAATAATAACAATAATAACAATATTATCTCTTTGACGTTCTATTGGTATGCACTAATACAATCGTATTGGTATGTACCACTATCAACAATGGAACTATAAACTGTGGTGCATGCTATTTGCATTGTAAGCTAATTTCTTCACGTCATGTTTCTTGTTTGCACTTAGCCTTGATGCTAAAATGAGCACTGTTGAAATACATTCTTCTATAAATACTGACGTACAATATGTTTTGCTATTTTGTCTCCATCACATTCATGTCCATATTTACATTTCATGTTTACCTTCCCCAGTGTTTGCATAATATTATCCTAGTATACCACAACTCATGGACACTCCAACACTAATCATCACTAAGAGTGTCGATGTGTGTCGCCATCAGTCTGTGATGTGATACTGGGTCATACCACAGGTGTTATGCTAGGATGTTATGTAAACATTGCCATGTGTGGACAATGTCATCTAGATGCTCTCCATGCTAGCTGTGTGTCTTCTACCATGTCTGAGGTTGAGACACAGGTATAAGACTCTGATCAGCTTATTTATGTATTTATAGCTTCAGATGACAGTTTTCAGAACATGTTTTCTGCTGTAGTGTTGTTGTGGACCTGGTAGTGATGTGAAGTCAATCGTTGTTTCAGATTTGTTTGGGAGAAGACCCACGGTTTGCCAGTTCGCTACCCCGCTGTCAGATGACATCCACACAAAGCCAGAGGTAGGTCATTGTCAGAGAATCTAGAGCTAGATGTAGGTCATTGTCAGAACACCTAGGTAGAGGTAGGTCATTATCAGAGAACTTAGGTGGTGTTCCATTGACAGTCTTGGACACATTCTGGACAAGGGGCTGATCCTTTCTAGCTGTTCTGCCTGTTACACTGCAGTGTTGATCCTTGGTAACTGCGCATGCGTCGGACAGAAAGTACAGACAGAACAACTAGAAAAGAGCAGCCCCCTGTCCAGAATGTGCGTCGAAAACTGTCAATGGAACACCACTTTAGTGAGAGGTAGGTCATTATCAGAGAACCTAAGTAGAGGTAGGTCATTTTTCGAACACTTTGTCAGAGGTAGGATCGAGAACAGTTGGGTATAGGTAGGTTATTATCAGTAGGAGTAGCACACTGGGAAATTGCATGCTCCAACACAAAGGGCGTGCTCCATAGAGCATCATAACAGACATACATGTACGTATAGTCATATGACTCACTCTTGTAATGCTACAAATTGTTCTATGCCATGGTCTTAGATATTATTGCCCATGTGCCGTGTTTTCATCGCATTCTGTTTCCATGTTGTCAGGCTGTGGTGCTGGAGGGTAAATACTGGAAGCGTCGTCTCGACACTGTCACAGCGGAGTACAAGAAATGGAGGAAATACTTCAAGCATCGTGTTCCCAGAAAACCCATCCACTCCGGTATGCACGAGGTAAGTCCATTTTTTATTGGCTGTAGTGCAGCGTATTGTTTCTCGATCGTCGCAAATAGGTGAAAGATTCCCACAGCGACGTTAAACTCCATATTCACTCACTCGCTGGTCGGAAATAGGTAAAAGATTCACACAGCGACATTAAACTCCATATTCACTTGCTTGTGTCTCGAAGCTCTCGTATCTACTATGAGACAATAAGCACTCTCGTAGCCATCTCTAGTACATGGAGATCATGCACTTAACGAGAGTGCTATGGTCTCATAACTAGGATACGAGCGCTTCGAGAAACCAGGAAGATGGTACGTGTATATTACAGGGCATGACACTTATTGTTGGAGACCACTTGTCCTGTAGCATAAGTTGTAAAATATTTTATTTGTTTCATCTGAAATTTGTTTGTCCCAATATATTATAAACCTTCACAATTTCAATTAATTAAATGATCGTTATTAATGGCTGCAAAATGCGTGAAAGATCGATTCCCGCAGCGATGTTAAACTCCATATATATTCACTGACTCATTCACTGACTCACTCATGGCTGCAGGTGGAGTCCATCGCGGAACTGCTGGAGCGGGTCAAGGACTCGAGCATGTTACCGCGGGGCAGCATGAACTCCAGCACCGACCTGCTCATCACCAACGACCTGGAGGAGATGGACTTCACCGACAACCTCTTCTCCTCGCTCAGGGAGCCCTTCCAGTTTCCAAACCCTAGAGAGCTGTGTGAGTATTTGTCTGAGTCCCTGAACGACCGCTGGAAACCTACTGGCCCGAATAATGATACAAATAACAAATGTTTACAAAAACATGAATAACAAATGTTTACAAAAACATGAATATCTACTGGCCCTTAGGATACCATTAGCATTGGGAGAAATGGCCGGGCCAGCGGACCAGCAGTAATTTCGAACACTGTCCATGACCAATGTATCGTTTTTCGAAGCTGTCTTATCCACTTTGCGACCATAGCGCTCTCGTAGGTGAACGATCCCCATGTATTAGAGATCGCTATGAGATTTCTTATGGTTTCGTAGTAGATATGAGAGCTTTGAGAAACGATATCTGGGAAATTAATAATATTAATAGTAATAATAATGATTGCATTTATTATTATAATTGGCTAACATTAGATGCAAACCACGATATCAGTGAAAGAAACTTAATAAAAACTGTAAAAAAAGAAAAAAGTTTAAATTGGCCTTGATTAGTATTTTGCTATTTTGCTAAGATGTTGCAGTCATCTTCATCCACAGATTCATGAGCACTTTCCTTTTCAATATTGCGGTTTACACGCAAACTTTGACATTTTCTCGAGTTTCTATGGTTACTATTGCAGCCCAGCTGTCGTGTGCAGACCTCATTCAGCCCGGACTCATTCAGCTGCAGCCGAACCTGGAGGACTTCATGGATGTGGACATGCACGGTGGGTGCTACAACTACAACTACACCAACAGTAGGACATTTAGATTAAAGTCATCCCAGCTGTATTTCATGATAGTTTGGTCCTGGTGGTCCGGGCGTATTTCGAGGCGTATGTAGTCAGCGCTAGCAAAACAACGGAGCATGTCAGAACTACATTATTTGATTTGTCTGAAATGCCGGTCTGGAGTAGTTTGTGAGTGCGGGTGGTAGCACAATGGTACAACTTTGGACTTCGGAACCAAAGGTCTCAAGTTCAAATCACGAAATTTCACGAAATTTCTGACACAATATCGATATAGGATGATCTTGTCTGTAGAGTGGCAATGCAGATATCATCCTTGGTCTGTCAGTACCAGCCGCTGCTCGCAGGTTTACTGGAACATTCAGCAGATTTCTTCTTGCCCTAAACTGACTTGCCCTAAGTCGTGATATGAGTGAAAGAAGCTTGAACGTGGCTCATAAACACCAATAACCTTTTAAAAAAACAAAAGAACTACCCCCAGCAACACCCCCACCATGATGCATGATCAGAAGCTGTTCAGGAGGGTGTGAACCCGCAAGTACACGCGTGAAATCGCGTTGGAAACCTTCATCCTTCATAAGTAACGTCACGCGATAACTCGCGTAAACTCGCGCTCCTGAACAGACCTCTTATTTATTATCAGATAATATTGCAGTTCAACACTTTCAGAATTGCATGTCTGAAGTGGCTGGTGAGTCTATTACGGTACATGCTGTTTTAACCCTCTCCCTGCTGAAGGCGAGTTAACTTGCCCAATCACATGCAGAAATAGAACACTTTGATTTTATTCAG
>JAUTBZ010167773.1:0-10537 GCA_032361785.1 Lepetodrilus galriftensis | reverse complement strand
GTTTATGGTCTTTAGTCATACTAAGCAACAACAATTACCAAGTCTGGTGTTCAATAATGTCATATTAGAACAGGTTCCTATTCATAAACATCTTGGTATTACATTTTCGGGTGACGCTAAATGGTCTGTTCATGTCAATACTGTTATTGCATCAGCGTCAAAAATGGTATCATCACTCCGCAAATTTAAGTTTTTGTTATCTAGAACAATATTATCAAAAATCTATGTCATGTATATCAGACCAATACTAGAATATTCTTCAGATGTATGGGACAATTGTACTTATGAGATCTCAGATAAATTAGAAATGGTCCAACTAGAAGCTGCACGAATAGTTTCTGGACTCCCCATGTATGCATCACGTAGCAGTTTATACTTTGAAACAGGTTGGGAGCCACTTATCACCAGACGCCGTAATAGAAAGCTATGTACATTGTATAAAATTGTTAATAACCAATGTCCTCAATATTTAACTGATATACTACCTCCAAGAAATGAACAAATAATATCATACAATCTTAGAAACAAGCATAACATATCCATTCCAGTTTCAAAAACCACTACTCTACAAAAGTCTTTCCTCCATAGCTCAATACGTTTATGGAACGAACTAAGTTTAGAAATTAAAAATAGCAATACTATGAGTGCTTTTAAGAAGAGTATATATGTAACTCCAAACACGTGTCCTTCCTATTTTTCATATGGTTCTAGGTTAGCAAATGTTTTACACACTAAGTTAAGATATGCATGTAGCTCTTTGAAAACCGATTTAAACCGTGTCCATTTAGCCGACACTAGTATTTGCGATTGTGGCATGTTGTATGAAAATAGTTACCATTTCTTTTTAGAATGCCCAAGATATACTTCATTACGAACTGTTTTATTTCATGACATATCACAAGCTGATGCTGTGCCTAATCTAGAAACTATTCTAAATGGAAATCCCACCCTATGCTTTAATAATAATATTCTCATCTTTAAAGCTGTTCACAAATATATCATGTCAAGTAAACGCTTTTAGTTTATTTATTAGTATACACATATATACCCATTTACATAATATTATACTGATCAAGCAACATATGAATAGTTATACACGATTGTATTGTCTTATTTAAGAATATTTATTATATGTAACCTGTCCGTGCTTATAACTAATTTGATGTTTGCGTAAATATATCATAGTTGTATTGCTGTCATTTGCACTGTATATAAACCTCACATGTAAATCCCCAACTTTATTATGTTATATATATTTGTACATACAACTTAACTATTTTCGCTGTTGTATATTAATATAAAATATTATTATTGTTGTCATTTGCACTGTATATATACCTCACATGTAAATCCCAACTTTGTTAATTTATATATGTTTGTACATATAATTTAATTATTTTCTCTGTATTGTATTAGAGAGCGGATCTCGTAAGCGTATAGCTTTTATCCAATCTCATGACATTTTGGTCAATAAATATGTTTAAACTAAAAAAAAAAAAACTTGGTTATAGCATATACTTTACTAACGATCAAGCTAAACGTCTGCAATGCACTTGGGATCCATATCATTTGTGCACACACATTACCAATAGTGTCATATTCTACGTTCTCTGCATCTCGTATACTGGGTTATCGCATACTTTACTAACGATCACACTAGACAATATCACGTACAATGCACTTCAGTATTGTGATCCATACGTCCTATATTTACCCCACATTACCAATATTGGCATTCTGATCAAAGCATTGTTTCTCTATAGTTTTCTACATCATTTTTTAAAATTATCTTCTGTACCAGCGGACTCTACCAACGATCATACCAAAAACCCCGACGGTGCACTTACGAGCTATCCTTTATTTAACACACATTACCAATATTGGCATTCCTGGTCAAATCATTGCGTAACTGCATGTGCGAGCACAGGTTATTCCTTCAATGAGACCCGTGCTGGTATGGGGTGAATGGGCAGGTACAGATGCCGACGGTGTAATGTGTGTGTCAGTTTGTAATCGATATAATATGAGCAGCGGCATCTCTCTCTCCGGAGTCTCTTCTCGTTCACCAGCTGTTGTAGGAGCTTGAGCTTCTGGACGAGATCACAGCGGGGCACCAGTCTCTTCAGCAGCACCACGATTTCTTGAGATGCTCCTCAGCGACGGGCATAGCTCTCCAGACTGACTCCTATAACAGCTGACCACGCAAGACTTTGCTGATCACGTGACTGTCCCGGGGGGTCTGGGGCCTCCTCCGCGAGTAATATTTGTAACACAGGCGGACTTCGACTTCGCCTTCGCCTTCGGAGTCTGGGCTAATAATCCAGAGCGTCCACCGGACTTTTCTCTACACACGACGTACACAGTATTGATCGTCACGTGACGCGGATGTTTACAACAAGGCACGTGGAGCTCTATGCCCCTATTGATACGTTGTAGTGTTTGTGGTTGGTTTACTTGTTGAGTCGACGGTTCTGTCCGTGCGTTCGTTCGTTCGTTCACTTGCAAGGCCGCTCCAGGCCCTCAGTTTTAAAAGACAGTGTCAGGCATTTTGGAAGAGCTAGGCCCAGGCTAGCAGGATCTTGCATCATGGAGGAGGAGAGCGACATGCTTCCTCAGGCTCCCATTGTCGTGGACGAAACGGAGACCGTCAGCTTCGAGCAGAAAGTGGAGGATACAAAACCCGACTGTGACGAGGAAGAAGCGGAGGGCGTGCCAGTAGGGGAAGGTGGGTTATTTTGATTTTCCACCAAAAACGCAGCAGACGACAGTTCTCGCAGACAGACTCTTGACGGACGGGGAATTATTGGATGAAAGAACGTCGCGATCGTAAATGCCAATTTTCTGATTTACTGGCAACGGAAACTGGTTGGAAAATTAGCCTTGTTCGTCGCTTCAAGAATTATCATAAAATATTTACCGCTGAGCGTTCAAAAGGGTTCTCATTTGACTTGCATGCATATCTATGGAAAGCGGCAACGTCAAATATAATGAAATTGCGGTTTATCATTAGAAGTCAGTTTTCTCTTTTACAACTGAATTAATTTTTAATGGTGAATTAATTTTTAATCGACTCATATACGGTAGCTCGAAGATATTGGCGTAAAGCTTTCATCAAAGGAAAATCAGAGCTGGTCAATGCTTTACCAATGGAGCTAAGGCGTTATTCAATACTACGACCACAGTAGGTTGGGGTTGGGGTAGGGGTGATGGTGGTTCATAATCAAGGCGTGGGGCGCTTATAGACAGCAGACACGCAGCTCTGGGGGGTGTCCAAAGGTTTAACAGGCATCGCCCATCACTCAGATACAGCGTCTAAACGTTACCCTGGCAGCAGCCGACCTCACCCCCGGTATAACGCTGCAACCGTTTCGTTATAGCACTTCCCGTCCCATGGAATATCGTATTGTATTTCTCGGTATTCAAGGCTAGAGTCGACCTCTCTCATTACGAGTGGCAGCGTCCTGCTCCGGTAACTCCCGTGCATCATACGGGTCACGCACAGACAGAAGCGAAATCGGTACTTCCTCAATGGTAAACCGTGAATCCCCATACCGGTTCTTGCCTGACCCCCCGCGGTCATAAATGTCAGCACCGGCGGAATATTATGAGATGCTTAAGATACGTGATGACGTCTCTAGGTTCCATTTTGGAACCAATGTAATTTGATATGAATTTTAAAGCGTATGGGACTTGCGTTAATAAATGTACGCACATCATAAGAAATAGAATTGGACATATTACTGAAATTGTCATTTCTTTTACTTATTTTGGGGAGTATCAAATGCTGTCTGTGGTATTTATTACACGTGCATTAGTTCATGACTTCTTTGATAAACTTTGTGGTGGTTGTGTCTACTAGTACTAGTACGTGGTGTGTTACTAGTACTAGTACGTGGTGTGTACGTGTACGTGGAGAGGATTTGTAAAGGGGTGGGGTGAGGCAGGATGTGTTATTGGACGGTTAGGGCTCATCTGCTGTGTCGGCCGGTATCTTCGGGTATTGATGCTGGTGTAGACTATAATAATAGGTATATTATCCTTGCCTGGCTTATCTTCACCCGGCATGTTTTGTGTCTATTACCAGTAAACACTGATTGCAAGACAGGTTTCAATGTCTCGTCATCATCTGCAAGCATAATGGAAACACTTGCGGTATATGTATCTAAGTTACTCCTACTCCTCCTACTCCTCCTCCTATTACTACTACTACTACTACTACTACTACTACTACTACTACTACTACTACTACTACTACTACTACTACTACTACTACTACCACTACTACCACTATTACGACGACTACTAACCACCACCACCACCACTAACACCACCCATCCCATCCAGCCGGTTATGGAAATATTTCAAACAACACAAAGAATTGAGTCACATAATAATTTCTTTGGCGTTAAAATTACTGGCATTTCCTAGTTTTGGCAAGACCCCGATATCAAGTTTCGTCCTGGGAGTTTAATTTCTATTCCCTTGTGGCAAGTGCTCGGAATTTCACCCCAAGGGAGTTAGCTCGTGTGAGGGAGGGAGGGGAGATTTAGGGGGGGGGGGGTATCCACATGTATGGACAGAGATTGGGAGGGGGTGAGGCCCTCTGTTAGCTGTTAGGGCCAGTAGCCTGTAGGGACAAGGAAAACGGGGTAAATCCATTATCTAACAGCCGCTACCGTATGTTGTGTGCCAGGGATCGTTTAGATTGACTCGGTATCAGAAAGGTCAACTAGGACTATCAGGAGCTTTGTTTGTAGGGAAAGTATCGCAAGGCAAACGTCTATTAATATTAAAACTAATATACAATCATAACTGTTGACTGAAGCAGATAAATGCTTAAATATAGAAGATATCAGTCCAGACAGAGATAGTTAACACTTTAGCCAGAGATAGTTATCACTTCAGTCAGAGATAATTAATACTGTGTCTAAACGGATATAATTAAATACTTGAATCGGATATAATTTGAACTCGAATTAGAGATACTTGTTGCTTGAAACAGATACGATAAATACTTGAATAAGGAATAATTAAACTTGAATCAGGTATAATTGGATACTTAAATCTGAAGTTATTTGAACTCGAATCAGAGATAGGTGTTGCTTTAAACAGATACCTGAATAATGTTTCATTAATCATGTTAATACTTGAAACAGGCATAATTGAATATTTGAATCAGAGATACTTGAAACATACCGCTTAAAACGTTACATATACAGCAATAAATACTTGAATACGGTTAGCTTGAAATTCCCCTAACCTTTCCTGCTGACCACAGGAGACTATATATAAACTTGAATGACATACTGATATATGTATCTAATTAAATAAGGGCCTGTTTGAATCAGGTATAGTTGTCTATTTAAATCAGAAATATTAAAAAATCTAATAAACCGAGTTAATTAAACATGTGTCGGAGTTAATTAATATTTTAAATGACCGATAATTTACCATCAAAGTAAAGCTCAATAAGAGAATAAATTGCCAATCATATGCTAGCTTACACATAGCGTTCTAAAATAGGCCTGCTTCTATTTCCTACCATAAATCAACCGACGCATTAAAAATTAAAACTTCACTATCGCAAATTTGTCATTTGAAGTATTTTCAAAAAATTAGTCACGACCAAACTATCCGATGGCATTCTGCGATATTTTCTGGAAGAAGATTTCAGAATGCAACGCTGCGTGATATTGGAATTCAATATGTCTGGAATAAGATAACGTCTGTTTTTCTCATTCTGAAATTTGCCGCTTCACACTAAAAGCGACACGGCGCTTACTGGCGCCGAATTCTGATTACTAAACTCACTGTAGATTCCAAGCAGTGAGTGTTAAAGAAGGTGAGCGCTAAGGTAGCTATTGGAAGGGATTATGTAGGTGTTTATGCGCAGCGCAGAGAACCCTCTGTCTTTAGCATGCCTATTACAGATCTGAAAGGTTTGCATTACAACTGCAGATGACAAATCGTTAGTAAAGCTAGACAAGATAGAATACATTTCAATCACGACATTGGTGTTCACTGCGTTTCACGAAAGGGTTGTTTCAGGTAAAGATCTAAGTCATTTCATCATTGAAACTTGTCCAAAGACATTTCGTGGCATTTTGGCGTTCACTTCAATTCACAAAAGGGTCGTACCGTACCGTACATTAATGACAGTACGGTATAACTCTAAGATAATAACAATATTTCCAACCTTACACCATTGCCAAGGCTGTAGATACGGTTACCGTAGTTTCGCCATTTAGCACAAGGGGCATTGGACCCGAGATCACGAAACATTTTATTACGATTTCATGATCAACTCTGATAGTATATTCTTTCCCTCACAAATACCCATATACAATTTGAGCTTGGGCATGCAATCATTCTTGAAACGTTTCCTAATCTCAGAGTCTGGAGTGGTTCTTCGTTCCACGAAGCTGATGTGATGAGAAGATGAGAACAGAACCTTTATGCACTCGGGCAGAGAAATTGATCTGAAACTTACATGAATAAAGGGGAACACACGGCTGTAAGGCGAAAGAAGAGTTAGCTATATAGGGATTTAATACACTTAGAACTCATAAAACTACAACTGTCCGCCTCAAGTAAATATTTGAAGAAACTGGAGGTCGTCAGATCCAACATTTCACAAACCGTGATATTTAGCAGGGATCGTAAATATATATCTTGGCCGTTATGTCAGATGTATAACTGCATCTGGAAGTGTATTACACGTATGTGTTCCTAAGGAGGTGTATTAAAAACTACTCTTGAGATGTGTCATATGCTCAGGAGGTGTACTAGATATAGGTGTATGATGTTCTCTTGAAGTGTATTGTATGTATTCTCTTTTGTTTAGGTATGTGAACTACCCTTGAGGTGTATGTGTATTAACTACCATTGAGGTGTATTAATTATACCCTCGAGGTGTATGATCTGCCCTTGATGTGTATTACCTACCATTGAGGTGTATTAATTACCCGTGAGGTGTACTAACTACCCTTCAATTACCATTGAGGTGTTATGATTGAGATTGAGTTACCATTGAGATGTGTGAATTACCATTGAGGTGTATGAACTACTCTGGGAGTGTATTAGGTGCATTAGGTGTACGACTTACTCTGGAAATATATTAGATTAACATATGTTCGAGCATGAGCATAAAAAAATGAACTTACATTTAAATCCTATTAACTAAACACAGCCTGCGCAAGTTAAAACTATATATCATAAAAAGCAGACAACGTTTCCATGTATGTTTACTGTTTTTGTGAATTTAATTTTATAAATTTTTCATCTGTTCCTTATCTTTTCGCGTTGTCTGACTGCCAGTGCTAGTAAGCTCCATTGCAGATACGTCGAAATCTGGTTTGGCTCAAATATTATCAAGGTCCAATACTGCCCCGTCTGTCTGCATTGCAAGCAAATACAGCATAAATATGTCAGCAAATTATAAGATTACATCCTGGTAGCGGACAGATCATTGGCATCGGAACTAATAAAATTATATCAGCAATCCTAAATATTATACGTATTAGGTTATTATCAAGTATACAGGAAACATGACAATTAATCATTGCAGTACAATATTAAATATATATTGTAACGAAACCCGTTGATATCCTTTTGACAGGAAAGTATTAAAACTGCATCGTTTTACAACTGTGAATGTATAATTATTTATGAGTTGGAATTTAGGAGAATGCAATGGAATCGTTTTAAATACAGTAGCCCACAACTTCCTGGTGGTTTTTTTAAATTGTGTATGTTAAGAATATTTGCGTCCGGGTTCCCATGCTTCCATTGTGTTTTTATGTGGGATACCAATCACTAAGATTACGAAACGATTTTGAATAGGATTGCATGCTCAACAAAGTTTTGTTCACAAATCCCAATATAAAATGTTAGTTTGTGCATGAAATCGTACTCACAAAGTCTCGTAATCTCTGGTACGGGATGGGATATTTCTCTTATATTTTATTTTGAATATATTGGAATTACATTATTATAGTGGCCTATAAATATAACTTCCAAATCCCACGTATATGGTACCAACTGCTTCTGGACATACGTTGCTACACGTTGTTAAACTGGGCTCCTGCCTACTGCCAAACAGTAAGTGGCAAGCTACAGGCTCTGCGCGCACAACAAAGGAACCAGTCAAGTCGGTAACATCCGGAACCTTGGTGACGTTCCCTGGGCATTTGGCTTGAAATATCCTTGTCCCCATCAAAGACTTCTACATCCGATTAGCTAGAGGGAGTTCTATAGTTTGCTGGACATGCTATCAACAATACTGTTGAATATTTGATGCACCTAGGAGCTGTACACTGTTTACAATGTCCTGCCGGGAAGATAAATTGGACCTTTGGCGCAATGACATGCACAGTAGTTTTAATGGTCTTGACTTGGTTCTGATATAGCTTAGTCTTTCTGAAATTCTGAAGATAAATTTAGCAAATAAAATTAAATGATTCTAGTTTAGAATTATTCAATCTATAATCATAAAATTGTAAAATTATAAAATATAAAATAAAAGTTTGCCTTCAGTAAATTATGTCTAATATCCATTAACGTTCATGATGCTACCACGTTTTCTTGTTCATATCCGTATGTCTTTGACGAAACGTTGATTAAAATAGTTTGATGAAGGAACCGCTATGTTTCTTATTTTATATTTATTAATTTAGAACCAAAGGATTTCAGAAAGTACTATATTTCGTATAGCATTATCTTCAACCATCGTCATTTTTCATGTATGTTTGCTAATAAATTCACATATGTAAATTTAACATACTAGTAGCTTACAGATATAATATATATATATATATTTGGAAACGTGAATACTTTATACCTACAGGCTATTAGTCAATATCTCATCCAAGTACAACAATACATTAAGTATATTGAAAACCTCCGAATCCTAAAATATTGCTGATTAAGGTTTGTCATCATAATATTATGACAGTTGGATATTCCATTAACGCATATAACTATCAAAACAAATTAGCAAAGTTCATCCATACATGGAACGATTAACCAATGACTATTATCGATTTTTCTTGTAATGACCTGCTATTATTCAAGTGGAACCTAATAACGTTAATTCATCCTCTGTCATTAGTGACTAGACTAGAACCAAGTACTGGCTCACTGGTGTGCACGAGTGCAGTTCCGTCATGCGTAGAACACCAAGAAAGTAGTAACACAAAGACTAGATTGATTAAACAAATTATCTCAGTTTATTTATATACTGCCATACTCGCGAGGCCATTGCACTGTGGTACAATTAATAAGCATCTTTATTTTTTTCCAGAAATTGTATTTATTTTTTATTTATTTTATTTTATTATTATTTTTATTTGTTTTCCTAATTTTATTTTAAGTTGATGTTTAGAGCCGCTTTATATTTATATTTCACGTATATCATGGCTTAACAGTTCAAGGCAGGAGGAAACCCGCAAAATCCGTAGCGGTTTAAAGATAAATTTGAAAAAGAGATTTTAACGAATTCAGAGATGCCATTTTACCTTCGAATGATCATTCATTCCAGCAGCGAATCTATATTATCAACGCAGACAGACATCGTATTATGTATGCCAATATGCAGGAAGAACCCTTGATTATACATCAAAATAGGAAGCCTGTCTATGGAATGCGGGGAGCTCTAGATGAAAGGAATTTCGCCATCACCTTTGCAATTTTCGTCGACAGATGTTATTATATAGTAACCTATTGCTTATTACCTAGCGAGCGAGTGAGTGCGAGAAAACCTGAGAGTGGGGCTTTAACGCGAGTGTCGCTGGAGTATTCCAGCGATTTCGCAGCGGCGATGTTAATTCCTACAATAGTATAGTTTCCATTGGTATGAGACCTCATGATTTCCGACTTTGTTTTATTAATCAAGGCTGATACTTAAGGCTATATACAACGTATATAGAGAAAAATATATAGGCTATATTATATAGAATATATGGTTTTAATCCATGGCGAGAATATATGTGGATTAACGATAGATGGTGCAATCCAGCTATTAATTAATGATGACGACGACAGTATGTGTATGAAGGAGTTAAGAAGGTCACATAAGTGCGCACTGATCCATTGACCTGGGAACTATTGAGGATTGCACTTTTAGCACACTCCGTATGGATTGCAGCGAGATCTATAAATACTATTTAAAAAATATGGTTTGCAGAATTGCGTTTTAGACCCGCTTTCAAGATTATTTCGGTAATATCACGGCTTGCATGTTTTGAAAAGAAAACACGGACGCTTTCACTACACGTATATCAAACAAGAACGAAATTACAAACATACTGAGCGTATTTAAAAAGTGAGCTCGTGGGTATGCGATCATAACACAGCGAGCTGTTGACGTTATTGAACGCTGACCGGTAATTCCTTAAACGTAGACCGCCCTTTTGATTCAGAGAAAGAGGAGGAAGGGGGAGGCGTCTGGATGTGTGTGCATGTGTGTGTGTGTGTGTGTGTGTGTGTGTGTGTGTCGGGGCGGGGGGGGGGGGTGGTAGGCCTATGTGGGGGTCAGATA
>JAUTBZ010167772.1:0-24133 GCA_032361785.1 Lepetodrilus galriftensis | reverse complement strand
CAGTACATATGCATGCAAGTCATGATATTAGTGAAAGATTCTAGAAAGTGACTTTAAACCCCAAATCAATAACAACAACAACAACCCACTGTTAGATAAAACAATAACTCGCTCACTCAACTGGTTATATGGTGTGAACCATCTGGGTCTAATTCCACAGAATAATCGTAGCACTGTGAAAGTCATAACTGCCTGTATATGTATATGAGTTATTCTTGTAGGGATTCATCACAAATGGATGAAAGATACCCGCAGCGACGTTAAACTCCATAATCACTCGCACTTACTTTTAGGGATGGTAGATCACTGAGGAATTGAAGCCATGGTCAATTCTGCTTCCTGCTAGATTTTGGTTAATATCTGCAAGATAATATCTGCAAGATAATCTTTGTACCATTTATTAATCATCTCAAATGGGTAAACAATTCCCAGAGCGACGTTAAGTTCCATAATCACTTGCTCAAGGTTTATTATTAGGAAGTACTTCTGAAAAGAAAAAGGATCTGAGGCATAGACCACATAATGACCTCGTAACACTTTGATATTTCTATGCATAAGTAAAACAACTCTGATCCACAAATAAAAACTATATATATATAAAATACTGTACAGTAGTTCTGTACAGTCTAATACTAGATTAGCATGTCTCTCACAGTCCTAGTATTTTACAGAGATGATACCATTTTTCACTTTGTGTTGCAGCTGTTATTGAGCACGTGCGTGATGGCTGCACAGTCCGCGCGTTCCTAATGCCCAGCTTCCACTACGTGACAGTCATGATGTCTGGAATGAAGGTAAGACGATGCACCGAACCATGACATGTCGACTTTTATCTGCCCTTGATTTCAAATGGGACTAATTATTCCCACAACATTATTAGCAATAAAATAAAATGTGCTATTTCGATTACCTTTAACATTTCAAAATTTATTCGGGCGTCTCTTTGTGAAATTATTCGGCCGTCCTGACAGTATTCTTTGCCGTCATTGAGTTTGATATACCAGCGACTCTGCAGACTACATGATAGATAGATAGACAATCTTTATTATCCACAACGAGGGGAAATTCATTTACATATTACATATCTAGTATTACATATTACATATCTTACATATTACATATCTAGTAACTTGCCTGTATTGCAGTGTCCTATGTTCCGACAAGAGGAAGGCAAGCAGGTCGGAGAGCTGTACGCGGAGGAGGCCAAGTTCTTCACCGAGTCGCGTCTTCTCCAGCGAGACGTCCACATCATCCTGGAAGGAGTGTCCAACCAGAATCTTCTCGGAACAGTCATTCACCCGGTTAGTAAAAAGTTAGCTCTACATAGTGCCGGGTTGCTTCATCGTCATGTGACACACTCTCGACACCTCGACACAAATCGAGCAGCACTATTTTTAAAAACCTGTGTTATCTCCCTTGTCTCGCCTGCTGACTGGACTCTGTACTGTCGTATGTTACAGAATGGCAACATTGGGGAGCTGCTGCTGAGAGAAGGGTTCGCCCGCTGCGTGGACTGGAGCATGGGTGTAGTGTCTCAGGGAGCCGACAAACTCAGGTCGGCAGAGAAGTAAGTACAGAGTTGTCTGCTCATTACCAAGTATGTCATTGTAGTTGTGTATTGTCCCTTTTCTAAGAAATGTTGATGTGGTAAAATTTCATTAAAAAAGTTGAGCTTGTACTAATTTCAATCATCCAAGATGGTATTTGCACACAAATCTTCCCTTCCCTTCCTTACATAAAAATCAAAACATCGATAGTATGCTTCTCGGGCATTATATTCCTGTCCTAATTTCCCCACAGGTTTTGACTAATACTATGGGACTGAGTATATTGTCTCCATAATGAACATATGCATGAGATATGGTGATGACTTTTTATTAGATACAAACTGAGTGATTGGTTCATTGTTTAATCTTTCTTTCCTTGTAGGGTGGCGAAGGAGAAGAAGTTGAGGATCTGGAAGGACTACAAGCCAGCCAGTCCCAGCATCAGCCACAAGGATAAGTCCTTCTCAGGCAAGGTAGGCAGTGATACCACCCGTGTACTGTCACTGTGCTGGTAGCAATAGAGAGCTTAGTGTTCATCCATACCATTCATTTGATGGTCCCACATTCGGACTACAGTTGGTGTCGCTGCAATATAATATTGGTGAGATTCCTGCTGCAATGTAAAACAATAACAATGACTACAATATGTGGTTTAAGTACTTGTTAGATTTATTTTATGGTTGTTTTTTTTTAATTATTAATTTTTTTTTTATACATTCATGCTATCTTTTCACTGGCCCAATTTTCAAGACGACTTATGATGTTGTTGACAGGTGGTTGAGATCGTCAATGGAGACGCTCTGGTCGTCAAGCTGACTGATGGCTCACTCAAGAAGGTGTTTCTGTCCAGTATTCGTCCTCCTAGGTAAGTACCTAAACATGAACAGCATGGAGAAAGATTTTTATCTCGCCATAGTCATCGCGTATAGCTGTAAGATCTAATTTCACCACATAATTACAAGGACTTCTAATGTGTTGTTTTTTTTGGTAATTTTTATTATAGTTCTAATTGTGGTATGGAATTGGAGACAATAATTAAATTGACTCATATTTGTCTTCAGGCAAACTCAGGAGGCTGGGAGCGAGGGAGGGTCTGCTAAGGACACCACCAGGAGGCCGCGACCTCTGTACGACATTCCATACATGTACGAGGCTCGAGAGTTCCTCAGGAAGAAGCTGATTGGAAAGAAGGTACTGAATTCTAACATAGCAATGATACATGTTAAGAGTACTGTTGCTGTGTTCTCTGATTCTATGTACAGACATAGACCGTGATTGAATGAAGACATCATATGGTAATCTAATAATATATGATGTATAACGACATCATGTGGTAATCTAATACTGTGTGATGCATAACAACATCATATGGTAATCTAATAATGTGTGATGCATAACGACATTATATGGTAATCAAATATGCATAATCAAGGTTGGAAGTTCCCACTCACCTGGAGGCCCGATCCATTTATCCAAATGTTAACGGTATTCTACGGGCTAGTAGAAATATCATGTTTTGGTAATTATCTCATTATTCGGGGCGAGTACGTATTACAGTTAATTTCCATCCCTGCATAATGTTGTCATGATTATTTACTGCAAGTGCTGAGCAGTGTTCTCAAGTATTCCTGTATTCATGTGCTGCTGCCTGTTGCAGGTGGTTGTGGATGTGGACTACATTCAGCCTCCCAACCAGGGCTACGCAGAGAAGACCTGCTGTACCATCACCATAGGAGGAGTGTGAGTGCTCCCCTCTCGCTCGTCTCATAGGAAATATAGCTGCCAGGGTCCTGTAGAACCATTGCAGCTCAGCCAGAGCCATTAACTATCTACTGGGGTATCGTTTCACTGAGTTATCGCATTTACTACAAGACCATAAGCACTATCGTAGCGATTTCTTGTACATAGCGACCAGGAACTAGTGAAAGTGCTGTGGTCTCGTAGTAGATACGAGAGCTTTGAGAAATGATAGCCTTGGTCTTATTCCATAGAATCATAAATCTGCCAGAGCCATAACTATATTAATGTATAAGGATGTAGGACTCTCGAAGCAATATGTGATTTTTTTTGTGTGGAATGGGGCCAAGGAAACCTTATCAAAGTCGCATAATCAGTCATTTCCTCACTTCCCATCAAAGTCTAGTAATCGCTTATTTCCTCACTTTCAAAAAAACTAAATCAACAAATATTTATTACAATTCAAATATTGTCTGTATTATATTTACCGAGAATGTTATGTTGTCAGGAACGTGGCCGAAGCACTGGTGAGCAAAGGGTTGGCGACAGTGATTCGTTATCGTCAGGACGACGATCAGAGGTCGGCTCACTATGACCTGCTGCTGGCTGGAGAAGCGAGGGCCGAGAAGAAGGGACTTGGTCTGCACTCCAAGAAGGAGAAACCAATACACAGGGTCGCAGATATATCTGGCGTGAGTACAGTTAGCATTCAGATTTTATCATGATACGATGCAGTGCAGCTATTGTCATTGGTTTGTCAATAAAAGCTGGTGCATGCAAGTTCCCTGCATATGTGCACAGGGCTCTAAATTAACTTTTTAAGGTACCTGTCCCTATGTCCTATCAGACATGAGACTGTAGCTAAAGGGCTCGTTAATCTGGGCTACTTCACTTGTCCGACTGTGGATAATACCTGTCCTGGGTATCGTTTCTCGAAGCTCTCTTGGTCGCTAAGAGACCATAGCACTCACTTTGCCGAGAGTGCTATGGTCCCTTAGCGGATAAGAAAGCTTCGAGAAACAATACCCTGGGCAGGTGGACAATTCTTACTGTCGAGCCCTGGTTCATTTATCAAGTAATGGAGTAACATATTATCCAGTTTACTTGATAATCAAATTGAGTTTAATATGGTAATTTGGGCATGGATGTGACTTCTATTATCAATTGGTGAGGTATAACTATAATGCGTTGTTTCTGGGTTCAAGGATGTGGCAAAGGCAAAACAGTTCCTGCCATTCCTGCAAAGAGCTGGACGTTCCGAGGCGGTCGTCGAGTTTGTAGCCAGCGGCTCTCGTCTCCGTCTCTTCATACCACGAGAGACGTGTCTCGTCACATTCCTTATTTCAGGTAAGAAACCAGGATTTAGCAACGATTTTATGGGTAAAGCCATAATGGACCGTAGTTTTCTAAGTTCTCCCTCCCCTTGTAGTTTTAATGTTAAAATAAAAGAAACAGTATGACTATTTGAATTGTTTTGTTACCAATCCCTCAACCTTCTATGTATCTGTTATTTAGAGATCTCCAGACTAGTTGCCTCAAACAAGGGAAATAAGAACTCGGATTGTATACACTTTCTCCTGGTTTCCATTAGTACACTTTAACATTCCACACAGTTCTATTAGTATTATCTGCCATCACATCACTCCATGTATCATGGTATTGGTCGATCCTCTGATGAGGGTATGCAACCGTTCACTATCTCTGTTGTAGGGATCTCGTGTCCGCGCGGGTCTAGACCAATGCCTAATGCACAGATGGCCCCCGCGGAACCATTTGGAGAAGATGCGCTCAACTATACCAAAGAACTGTGTCTCCAGAGAGAGGTTAGCACACTCATCAATATATATTTCCCGCTATAGACAGTGCAAGTAGACACAATATCCGGTGACATACACTGGTCAAAAATAGAAATGCACAAAAATCCACTGACATCGCAGACAATACAATCCACTATGACGTCACAAACGTCACTGTCCAGACGTATTTAACCTGTCACCGGAAATAACATTAGACAAGACTTGCACTCGCTATTCTAGTTTGTCCTGCATTAAATCATTTAGTGCTACCGATGTCGTGGGGTTCCTCCTACCCTAAAGTGTCAAGCCGTGATATAAATAAAAGCTGCTCTAAACCCCAGTTTAAGAACAGAAAAAAAATATCAATATTATTTGCCATGTAGTGGAGTGTCAAGTCAAATTTACTTGAATGCTTCACAGATTAAGAATGTATTCTTGAACTGATCTCAGGTTGAAGTGGAAGTTGAAGCCATCGACAAGGGAGGCAACTTCATTGGTTGGCTGTTTGTTGATGGGATCAACCTGTCGGTTTCTCTAGTCGAGGGTGGATTGGCCTCTGTGCACTTCACAGCAGAACGAAGCAGCTTCTACAAGACACTGCAGATGGCAGAGGAGAATGCAAAGAAGGACAAATTGAAGGTGTGTCTTGCAGTCTAGTATATGGAGAATACTAAACAAGCCTGTAACAGGGTTAGAAGTTCCCACTCGCCCGTGACCCATGGCGACCTTCTTTTGTTATGGGCGAGTATCGTTTTAGGGAAATCGCTATTCTTATTTGGCTTGTTCAAAATTGTAATTTGTTTGCACTAACTTCTAACCCTGCTGTAAGATACCATTGATGTTACAAATTATATCTTAAGCCAGTGTATAAGAAATCTAAACCTCAGCATGATAAACATTCTGTTGACAGTGGGTATGGTTTCACCGATATGTTACGTGTATGGTTTTGCATGTGTATTACTATGATAGTTTAATAGTTATTTAGTAAATATGTATCTGCATTTAGTAAATATGTATCTGCAGATGTGGGCTAACTACGAAGAGCCCACGGTTCAGGAGGTGGTGGAGGAGCCCACGGAGAGGAAAGTCACGTACAAGTCTGTCATCATCACGGAAGTCGGCGACAACCTCACATTCTTTGCCCAGTCTGTAGACAATGGTCAGTCTCTACTGCTGGAACACAGTTCCATGATTACGTTATTATTAGACGCTTGTGAGAACTTGTAAGGAACAGTCCAATATTTTCCATTTCTAATGATGCCATTCCAACCATTGCCGATGATTCTAGTTCAAATCCTGGTTCCAGTATCTTCTCTATGAAGGCCAAGATATTGAGATGCAATATTTTTGTGTTCTCCCTGAGATATCACTGCAAAAGTGGAAAATTGTGTTAAACTTGCTCACTTATTCAGATTTGTTTTATGTTCCTTAATATATAGTTGCTGCAGGTTATTATCCCCAGTGCCCTTGTTTTTCAGGCCCTGAGCTGGAGAAGATGATGGAGGAGCTCCGTAATGACATGGAAAATAACCCACCACTCAAGGGCTCGTACACACCGAAGAAGGGAGATAAATGTGCAGCAAAATTCTCCCAAGACAACCAATGGTGAGATTTCAGCTGAATTTTTAGCCAACCATCCATCACTATGCAGACATATGCACCAAATTAGCATTTGTATATTTAATTTTAATACATCTTGTGATTTGTCGAACACCTTCTGATGGTGGAAGTCTAGGTATCTTTCTAAGAGCACAATTTTACTGATGTGATAGACAATTGTTCAATATTTTGTTTATCTACTTTGGTCAGATTATTCAGATCCTATTTTAAATATGTAAGCTATTTGAATAAACAGTTGTTTTAAATGCAGTAGAAATATAAATTTTCAGATATTTTTGTGTGGATTTTATTATTAAATTTTCAATTTCAGGTATCGTGCCAAGGTTGAAAAAGTGGAATCTAGTGACAGAGTTACAGTACTCTACATTGATTATGGCAATGTAAGTGAAATGTCTTGGTATAATTTGGGAATCTACAATCAATGGAAATACAAATCTTCTAAAAGTATGTGTTGCCTCAGGACAGTTCTGCAAGCTAATGTCATGTGTATCATTTGTGTTTTTAGAGGGAAGTGACATCATCAACACAACTGGCCGCTCTCCCAGGCAGCTACAAGTCTATCACACCTCAAGCTACAGAGTACCAACTGGCCTGCGTTACTCTGCCAGATGATGTGAGTCCTGTGAAAATCGTAGTATTCGAACATCGGATAATTGCCTTCATTTATCAGTCAACATGAGTAAATTGTCCATTTTCTAGCTGTTATTTGTGATTTATTTTAGAATTTTAGATTTTCTATTTGGAATATTCTATCTGTTCTCATTACATCCCTTTTCTTTCCAATTATTTTGATTATTCCTTTTGCTAGTATAAGCATTAGAAAGTATTTTAAAATAGGACATTTCCCCCCCCCCCCCGATTAATTTATTTTTTATTTTTAGAATTTTTAGAATTTTATATTGCCATTTACATTTTATTTTATGTAGTTATTTTTTTGTTAAAATTGTATTTTATTTATTATTTATGTATTTTATTATTATTATTATTATATATATATTTTTTTTTTATTATTATTATTTTTATTACTCATTTTATTTCCCAATGATGAGCTAAGCATTAGTTTGAGATTTGTCTGATTTCCTGTACCTGGGACAATTATGTTTGATAGGAGGACGCTAAGAACGAGTCGGGAGATGCTCTGTACAATGACATCATCAACAAGCAGCTCATGCTGAACGTGGAGTACCGCGGCCCACCAGACCACGTGACCCTCGTAACCCCGGAAACGAAAGAAGACGTCGTGCTGGGCCTGATCTCTGAAGGCTACCTGCTGGTGGAGCCCCGACGAGAACGCAGACTTGCCAAAATCATCAGTGACTACACGAAAGCACAGGACAAAGCCAAGTCTCAGAGGGTTGGTATTCAGTGTTGGTACTGTCAGTTATCAGCATGATTTCCAGTGGGTATAGGTTTTTACAAGCTGAAATTTCTCGTATTCCCCAATACTGAAGGTCGAGGTGTGTACAATGAATTTCCTCTTGTTAAAATGTGTAGGCCTCAGAAATCATGCTGGTAGCAAATCTATCCAAAATCGTAATAGATCTACATTTTTACGAAAGCAAATTTGTATGCCTTGTATAATTTTAACCCTCACCATGCTGAAGGCAACTGGCTATGCCCTAAAGAGCTGTACCTGTGTCTAATCCAGCAGGGAGAGGGTTAATATACAAATTGAGGACGGCCGCCTCTTTACCTATGGCCAAGCCGGTGATTACCAGGACACCTCTTAATCAATCAAATTACTAGAATCATCACATATTTTGAATAATGTCTTTTCCATGTTTATCGTGTGTAGTTAAATGCTTGTTGATCAATTATTTGTAGTGTTATTGTACGTTAGATTTTGTTTTGTACTTGATTATATTTTACTTTTCCCGTTTCCATTTCAGCTGAATCTGTGGAGATACGGCGACTTCACACAAGACGATGCCAAGGAATTCGGATATCAGCGTTGAGAACTCAGAGAAGACTCGAGCTCAACTCTCGCGACAGTTACACAAGTGGAAGCTAGGAATTGTATTAACAGTTTTAAAAGACAGAATATATATTTACAAAATCATTGCCTATATCTATTTTCTATTATTGCGATTCACCCTAAAGTGTGTGTGATCATGACGTGCCATTTGAATCATTAGTATGAGGTCCACTTGACAGCAAAGTGGTTAATTGCCAAATGGAGATGGTGTTTCTCTGAATATTTATTGTAAGAAATTGAGAACTTGCTTCCATTCCTTAGGAGTATGTTCCCGCCGACCACAACGACGGGTTATGCTAGCTGTATAAACGCGGCCTCATCAAAGTACTACTGCCCTCTCCCCCCACTGGTTGTCATAATCATCTAATGCTTACATTTCTCCAGTTGTCACCTGGGGCCGTATTCACGAAAGGGTTTAAGTCAGTTTTTGTTATATATTTAGTCATCAAAAACTTACTTTAAACCCTTTCGTGAATACGGCCCCTGCAGTCTCTTCATCTGTCTGAATATGGTAGCTGGTCTCAACATTCTGTAAATTTGCTCACACGGATTCGACTTGGAACTATTTTTTGTGAATCAAAACTTTGGAAATATTACATCTTCACATTGAGGATTTATCGATGTAATTTTAGCTCCGGTCGGATAATAATTTTGTGCATTTGCAACTTTTTTGGTGGATTGTGCCAAACGTACTTTTGAGATGAATCGTATATGCCCAATGTTTGTGAATTCTGACTACTTATGCATGCAACATCTCGTCAGGAATGAGGAAGTGAGCGGACAACAGTGTTTGTGCAAGGAATGTGTGCATGTTGAAAGTCATTAACTAGGAAAAATTCTTCCCGAAATAAAACTGAAGTTTATCATGTTTCCATATTGTTTTTAGTTTTATTTAGTTTTGAAGATCTATCGAGGACAGTGAAAGCTTGAAAACGATAAAACAACAGGTCTATCATAATCACATGTGTTTTCAGTGGTCATGTTTTGGTGATTGTTGAGCAATGTTGAGGTCGCAGACAATTTTCATTTAACATAGTGGATGAAATAATGTTTGGTGGCCAAATTGCGTTATTGTAATCTTCTAAAAATAAGCCAATATACTATAGACTATTTCTGTGCAGGTTTGGGAATGTGAGGTGGTAATAAAAAGGTAACGAAGATAGTAGACAGATGTCCTGAGTTTGAACCTGGCTATCAGAAGTCACCATAGGGTACACCAACTGTTCTGTCACGGTGGTCATCCTTGGTTTGTCAGTATCAGCTTGACTGCAATTCTCACTGCTACGTTTCCTACCATCAACTGACAGGAGTGAACAAAATGTATGGAAAATAAATTAATGCCATTTCAAGATTATTTCACTTATTTTATTTTATCCGTTTCATCTTGAATAAATTGTATAAACTAAAAAGTCTTGAAAATAGATCAAATCTCCCATCTATTTTTCATACAATTACCGGTATAAATTTTGAAATAAACTTCCGAGGGAACTGTGGCAAGCTTACCGGTACAATATTTTGAGATTTTAAGAGTGCTTCATACCTTCCATTGAAGCCAAAGCTCAAATACTGGCCGACGGCTATGAAATCTGCATGTGTGTGTGTGCATTGGGCCTGAAACGTACATGTATTGATACTCGAGTAATCATGTACCAGTGATTTACCCTTTGTAACAATGGCAGACATGTAGATTGTTTTATTTTAAAATTAGTTTGCTTTTCGATGTTACAACCATAGGTGCTAAATTAGAAATAAGTTTTTAAAAAATCCGGGAGAGCATTAAGTTTGCTCATTTGATTCACGACCGAAGCCCTAGTGTGCGTGCATGCATGCATGCATGCGTGTGTGTGTACATACATGTATAGAAACACCAATTGATTTACTGAAAAGATTTTATTTTCCAAATAACTTTTTACATATTGATCATAAGTGAACAACTGCCATCTCTAGCAATCGTTGTTCAATGGAGATCTCGAAACATACAGTACTACTGATTCAGTCTTTTTAACATCAACATTCTGCACTTTTGCTTTATTTGTGAGATTCTCATCACAGCAGCTAATTATGGCTAAGTAACCTCAACTGATGTTTTCATCCGAGCAGAGCAGTTTTCATCAGTCTACCTATTTGTATTGTCATGAATGCGATACAATCAACAAATGAAAATGATATTATAATTGTAAATTGACAAACGAACAGAAACAAGAACTCAATTAGGTGTGCTAGATTTTGTAGTGAAAACTCTAATATTTAGTAGTTATTTATCTATATTTTTGTGAGGTCTTGGGATTTTTTTTATCTTTTTGGGAAAAAAACCCCCATTCCTATCTGATCAGTCCTGATCGTGGTAAGAAATTGGCTACCAGTAATTAAACGATGTGTTTAGGGATAATTACGTGAAACTTTACTTTGATATATGCTCATGCCAGAATACCTGGTCAAACTACCCAACATTCAAGATAAGGTGGCTCTTCATAAACTATCCAAGCCCATTTCTCAATAATATTAAACTTGCAAGCTGCAATACTAAACCACTCTCTTGCAATGGCTACAACTGAGGAGCTTCATTCAAAAGGAAGTGAACAAAAATAATTTATAGATACTTTCAAAACTGATCAAATGTTTATTGGATTTATAATTATCGAAATATTATATTCAAATAAAATGTACACATTTTTATTGAGAAATGGCTGGTGCACACTTGATAAAATGGTAGAACATACTTTTTAGCATATGCAGTAGATAATCTATATGATACAGTCATATCCCTCATTTGTATTTCTACCTGCATACACCAAGTACAACAGATGTACATAGATATCATTGCAGCCTGTGGTTCATCTGCAAACCAATAGCTGTAACAATCTGTGCTATCAGTAGAGAACGGAAGTACTTTTACATTAAGGAATGCATGTCATACAACGCAATGCTAAATGATCATAATAATATCAAATGATATAGGATATTCATGAAATATCAAACTGATAAATGCTATTTCTCTATGAACGCGATTGATGAAATGAATGAAAAATACATTTCCAATATTCCTGAGTCTACCTTGAATATCCTGTAACATACAGTGTACTTATCTACTATCTAGTGACAGCTTCAAGTATATCGTTATTCAACTGCACATTGTTTAATGCCAAATAACATAAGTTGTGGATTGACCATTCAAAATTTCAACGGTCACATAAAATATTGTTTTATTTCAGATTGATGAAGGCATGGAAATGATTTTAAGGGGATTTGTATATTGTTGCATCTGTGTTGTCCGATACATGGATTCAGAAGAAAAGCAATTCTCAGCAAACAACGTTTGAACAATTGCCTTTTAGCACTATTGAAATTGCACAAATACTTGCAGAGTTCTCTCCCATGCTGATTTCTGCCATTTGTTTCGCTACCTTGACAGTGTCAAAGACTGCAAATAATTTGCAACAGAATATTGAGTGATAATGGTTAGTTAATTCCATTGACAAGCAACATTGTCAGTTGTATAAATGCTGTAATTCTCCTTAATTTGCTCAATTTCTACTTACTCGATAAACACACACTATTGAATTCCACCTCACTATTGAACAATATTTCCACAATTAAGTTAATGCCCCAACATCATCCAAATGGAGTCGTATTATTTGTGCTTAATTATTATCGCAGCAGACTTCTTCCACTCATATGAAACAACTTGTCCAATCAGAAATGATGGGCCCCGTCCCACAGAAAGATTGCAGCCCTCCGTGGGTTGTAATGATCAACTAGTTACAACTCTCATAGTGCCGAGATCCTTCTGTGCAACAGCTTCCAGAATTATGGAAAAACATACCACAGCATCGTAATATCATCATGTGATTCTAACACATATTATTTGGCAGTTTACATCTCGTCTCACATACATGTCATTGGAACAAGACAAAACAAATTATATTTATGTTTGCACCTCGACTCGCATAGTGGTCTGGGTATCATTTCTCGAAGCTCTCATGCCCACTCTGTAAGTGCACGATCCCCATGTATTAGAGATCGCCACGAGTGCACGATCCCCATGTATTAGAGATCACCACGAGTGCACGATCCCCATGTATTAGAGATCGCCACGAGAGTCCTTATGGTCTCGTAGTAGATACGAGAGCTTCGAGAAATGATACCCTGGTTGTGTGCACGTCAGCTACACAAAGTCTCCGGCACTTTCACTCTGTCCATACATCACAGTAGTACAGTCTGCACACGCACGCCCTGTAGCGGCAATGAGCACATGGTCGTGGATGGCACTTCATCACAGTGAGCGAGTAAAAATGGAGCTCAACGTCACTGCAGGAATATTTCACCCATTTGCGACGATACTTCATCACAGATCACAGCGACTGTTGCGGATACGAATGATGTGGGGAAATAACGCAGTGAGATCCTCTCGACAAACACGTCTGCTCTCTCCGCGCACATATCCCAGAATCCATCACTTCCTGTCCCACAGCTGGCTAACTGCTTTTCTCGTTTTCGATAAGTTTCTCTTTCATTGAAACATTTTCCTCCTTTTCTGAAATATTTTCGTCTTTGTCGCTAACTTCACCGTTCATCTCCATGACGACAGCCTGGGTCTTATTGTTCTTAGTCTCTACCAGGCTGTGTTTGACCACTCGCGAGTCCCAGCCACACGTGTACAGACAGTCGCTGCCAAACCACGTCAAACCCTGGACGAAGTCAGAGTGACTGCACACATTGTATCTGGAAAATAACGGTGTAGGTGAAACACTGGGGTCAAGCTTGACATGAACAGTTACCAACCACACCCAATTGAATATTGGATTGATCATTAACAATAACAGTGGCATATACGACAACCTAGCATTCATTTTTCAATGTTCTCAGACTCGTTCTACTTACATGCTGGAGAGAGATTCGTCGTCTACTGAGGTAACTACAGTTGTACAGTCCTCCCCTACAGACGCCAGTAAACTCGGTCTGCAAACAGAAACATGGGACATGTTAAACCCGTAATATACATCAATAAAAATCAACAATAGACATATGCATTATTTCATGCTCACCTCAAATTTTCCAAATATTTTAACCAAACATTACAAACATCGTACTCAAAAAGGTTTTGTACCTCAGGAGGTAATTGCTAAAGGGAAGTAACTCAACAAACACGGATGATTTAGTTATATTTTGTCTTCATTCCACATATTTCTGCTGGCCATGTATTCCATGCACAGTTCACACCGCAGCACGTCAACTCACTTGCTGGGACTGAACTCTGTGCGTAGGACCCTGCGTGTGTGTGGTGCGTAGTTGCGGACTGTTTCGGCAGCCATCCTGATATCCATCACTACCAAGTGACCCCCTTCGTCTGCTATAGCAGCGGTGTGTGTCGACCCTGGTTGCCATGACGCACATGTCGGGGAGGCTTGCAGATGTGGACATTCTGACCAGACAAAGGGAGATAATTCATGAGTCAAGTTTTCATGAGTGAATTTTTCTTAACACGTTTTTCATCAGATATGCGATATTTTCATACACATAGTACTGGTACATATTTACTCTTTGTAACAATCATTTGTGTCTAAAATTAACTCAATCTTGATTTATTGATCGTTCCTATAAATTTAAGTACGGTTTACAGTGATAAATTGGATTTTCTTCAATTCATCTATATAACGCTTCATCCATACACATTTCATCGTTTCTAACATAACACTTGATCCATATTCTATTCATAATACTTCATCCTTTAACACTTCATTCTTCGGTCATCATAACATTTCATCCTTATTCACAACACTAACAGCACACTTCATGCTTACTTATAATACTGGCAGGTTTGGCGTTGCGTGTGTCCCACAATAGTAGTGTGTTGTCCTGGCCACATGACAGGAACATGTCGGGCTCTGTAGGGTGGCACTCCACTGACCACACCAGGTCTGTGTGAGCTGTAACACAATGTACAGACAGTATACAACACAACGTACAGAAAGAATACAACACAACGTACAGATAATATACAACACAGTGTCAGAGTAATATGTGTTACTGGTAGACAAGACATTGTAGAAGTGGTGCAGGTTATCTATAGTTTTTTTGTTTCTTTCTCTTTCTAATATTAATTTTAGCTTTTGTGTCTGCAGTGCTGGATAATCAAATGTCATGCAAATATTCATGCACACGTAAATATACTATAGCAATCAATTGGACTTGATATAATTTCTGAACTATTGTCATTACCGTACCGACATATTAAGTATTCATTGAAAAACTAATCCAGTTTGTAATAAGATTTGTAGTCACAGCAATCTATCACCATCTTCTGCACACCTACCTGTGTATGTCTTCTCCGAGAGCAACGTACTCAGGTCCCAAATCTTTATCCTGAATAAACACACACATACATCAGTATTATTTACACAGCACTCATCACCAATACCGTCTATATAATACACTAAACTTGTAATATCCCTACTTCCATTTTGCTGTCAGAGTGTGTCAACGCTTGAAAATATTGACAATGGGTACTGTAGAAACCATCAAGACACATGTCACGGCACAGTGTTAACAGATTCAAACCAATCAGCTCACTCAGTTTATATCTTCTAATGGTAAACAAATTTACAAGTGTTATGTTTACAGTGGGTCAGTATAGTATTTTGTTATATATATGGACTTGATTTCAACAGTCTCTGAGTGAGTGAGTGAGTGAGTGAGTGGTTGGTGAGTGAGTGATTATGGAGGTTAATGTCGCTGTGGAAATCTTCCACCCATTTATGATGACAACTAAACAGTCTCTTTGAACTATAACTGGTCATTAAAATACTACCCAGTTGTAATAGCTAAGACATCGACCAATCAGAGAGTACCTAGTAGTTGTATCTACCAGACACTTACCGTTTGTCATAGCTACCAGACACGGCCTTCTTGCCGTCAGCGTTGACGCTGACTGAGCTGACAATGTTGTCGTGTTCCATGGCGCTTTGAGACAGAACGAACGTGCGGAAGTCATCCACTAGACTCCACACTGCCACTCCACCTGTAACCATGGCAACAGACATGTATTTATCGACTGGCAGTACATCTTTAACAATACCTGTGCTAGATCAGTAGACGACATACCATATTTCACAACACAATGATGCCAATACAATAACATGGCCTCTATGATTATCAAACTTTTCATAACACAATTTCACGCTCAACTCGAATTTTTGGCTCAAATCTTGAGTTGAGGTGGCATAATAAAACATGTTTTGTAACCTTGTGGCATGTCCAATAATCCTAAAATGAGCCTCATAATTATTCTGATCAAGAGAGCAATTCAAGTTTGCACCATGCACATTCTCTAGTCGTGGAAATATTCCTATGATCTATCTCCAACACTGGTGATAAGTATGTTGGGTTATATTGTCGGATATTAACTTCCTCACACCATAGCACCGTATGCATTACCGAGATGATTACAAAGACAGCCAGCATAGCTGCCACACGCCATCAATGATAACAGAACCAAATTACCTGTAGATAAAACAGTACACAGAGATAAGGTAGAGCTATTAGGGAATTTGGGAGCCAATAATGTAATTCATAGCTTAAGAAAAATATTTCCTGGCAATAGTTAACATCCGAGATGCTGCCGTGTGTTACGAGATGCTGCCGTGTGTTACGTGTGTATTCCCAGGTGCTGGGTGCAGCTCCGGGTGAAGTCTTCAGCTGCAAACATCTGTGTACCTTACACCACGTTCAGCACCTGTCTGTACTGTGGTGTGTGGTGCAGCGTGTGATGTGATGCACTGCGATTTGATGTGGTGTGTGATGCAGTGTGTGGTGTTGTGTGTGATGTGGTGTGGTGTGTGGTGCATTGTGCGTGATGTTGTGCGACATTGTGTGATGTGTTGTGTTATCTGGTGTGATGCAGTATGATGTGGTGTGTGATGCAATATGTGGTGTTGTGTATGATGTTGTGTGATGTGGTGTGTTGTGTGAAGTGTTGTGTTATGTGGTGTGTAATGCAGTATGATGCGATGTGTGATGCAGTGTGTACATTACATCACTAATGTGGTGCAGTGTGGTGTGTGGTGTCTTCAGTTGTGTGTGCTGTGTTAGATATATGTATACACCACATCACTATCACAGTATCAGCACCTGTATGTGGCGTGGTGTGGTGTGGTGTGGTGTGGTCGGGTGGGGACAGGGTAGTGACCTGTGTCAGTCTTTGTTAACTGGACATTGGGTGAGAACATGCGAGTGGACTCATGACCGCCATACCACAAATCTTGTGTTAGATTGAATATTTCTAAATTTTGGAAGACAAAATCATTTTCTGAAACTCAATAATCAATAGCTATTTATCAATAGTTGAACAAGAATGCTATTTCTTTACATGACATATTATTAGAACAGATTCTGCTATTTATACACAATCAAAGACATTCTCACGGCTAATCGCCGTGAAGAAAGACATGTACACAAATAGATCACCCTGTTATTATACATGGCTATTGTCCAAGCTCCTGTAGTCAAGCCTAAAGTGAGACCGGCTGAATTCAGCGGAGAATGACTGCAGTAAAACCAGGTGTGTTTACCCTCACTGTGGGAATACAGTAACACCTCGGAGCCACCAGGTATCGGGTGAGACTCTCAGGTTACAGGCAAGTGGGCACCACTGGGGCGGCGATCAGGCACCAACTGGCAACAAGCTAACACACTACCTGCAGTGCTAGCCTGGAGGGTTTCTGGGGTGGAGTCTACAGTAAACAAGGATATCATCGGGATAGGGAACAAAGTGACAACTAATGAGGGGAATTAAAGTAAGACGGCTGCTATCAGTAGTACAGCTAGTGTTGATATGACTGGTTGGCAGTGGTTGGTTGAAATGGGGTGTAGATCTGATTTCCAGACTTTCACTCATATCGCGATCTGATTTCCAGACTTTCACTCATATCGCGGGTGGCATGTTTTGTATTAACATGTCATGCTTAGGCCAGATTTCTGCCAGCTGGTGGTGCTAGCTCGTGGAATATCTTGCATCAGAAAGTGGCACTAGTAAGGTGGCACCCATAGATTGGAATGGCAATATGTAGTTTTCTCAGTATCTTGTAATGTAATCGAGATACAAGCTCAATATTAATGCCTGTATGACTGTCAACACTTGATTAGCACTGGTGAATTATTTCTACACTTTTTTGGTATTTAGGCTAATAGCCAAGCAAGATTTTGAACAAGTTCTTCACAAATTTCCTGCCGACATCAACACCTAACTTGGTTATGTCTCAGTACAGACGTAAGAATCTTATTGACTCATCAATGCATTGCAACACATCGACAATTAGACTCATCCCTACTTCACACTGAAGGAATAATATCCACATTCAAAGTGATAGTTCGAACCCTTGAAAGCTCATTCATTTACAAATAAGCAAATGTCGGCAAGCACATCACTGGGGTCATCTACAAGGCTGTGAAGTACAAGCAGACGTCAACTACAGCCACTCCTACTACTACCGCAGAGACCTCGGTGGGCGCGGTTCTCTGGGGTTGGATGAAAGCAAAGGGTAAAGGTCAGAGGGGAGACCATCAGCTAGGAGGCACAGGTATATCCGATATCTACACAGTCTGTCACTCTTAGTAGTCTTACTTCAGGATCTGCACTTCTTTACCCGATTACAACATCCAACATACAAGGATCTGAAGGAGCAGGGCGTGCTCAGTACATTCTCTATAGGAACGCTAAGAACACTAAGGAGAACACTAAGGAGAACACTAACCAGAACACAAAGGAGAACACAAAGGAGAACACTAATTAATATATACCCAGACAGAGTGAAGGGACAGAGTGAAGATGCAAAATGCTAAAGATGAGTGGCAGGAACATAATGATAAATATTCTTTTGACAGCAGTACTTAGGTCCTTTTCATCAGAATTATCTAGTTTTCTCAGATACAACGAGAGTGGGTGGGACCGCATATTTGTATAATACAGTGGATCATGCCAGAGATTATGAAACCTTTTGAGTACTATTTCATACTCAAGCTAAAAACTGCCATCTTAAGCTGACCAGCATCAGCAGTGGCTCTTCTGTCTTACTGTAACACCTAGTAATGTTCACATCCATAATCAGACCACGCTTTTATAAAGCCCTTTTATCCACTAAAATACCATAGAGCTCTAATAAAAAAAAACGTAATCAAGTATTTAGGAAAACTATTTTGGCATCGCTGGTTGATACCAGAGCTGCATGAAATGTGCCCTGGTCTCAAGATTACGAAACATTAAGAGTACGAACTCATACTCAACTGAAGTACTCAAAAACGTTTATAATCTCAGGGCCTGACCATATCATAATCTCTGGGCATGATCGTATCCTAATCTCGGGGCATGATCGTATCCTAATCTCGGGGCATGATCGTATCATAATCTCTGGGCATGATCATATCATAATCTCTGGACATGATCATGTCATAATCTCGGGGCCTGATCATATCATAATCTCGGGGCCTGATCATATCATAATCTCGGGGCATGATCATATGATCATATCATAATCTCGGGGCATGATCATATCATAATCTCGGGACATGATCATATGAAGAGTTCATTGAGGTACTGTGGAGTTGGGGGAATTGTTCTTTAACATAACTACTGCAATATTTTACCCACACACAATGACTATGGTATAAACATGTGGATCACTCGATCGCATCCATCCCACATTATGACAATGATAAAGCCCACCCATTGCCATGCTACTTACAATAACGTACCTTGAGTCCACCCCGAGGACAAAGCCCCACTGTCATCTAAAGCATGTACAATGACCAGGACCAGACTTAACGACACATCAAACCTGCTGCTAAGTAACCATGAAATTCAACATATTTAATGTTGACTTATTAATGTTGCCGGTAATGCTCAATAAATGGTATTTTAAACCAGTCATAAAAGCTCACGCATTAAGGTAAATCTTGCGATTGAGGACATCAGACCAATATAAGAAGAAGACCCATGGGAAGCTACTGACCCAAAGTTGCGAGGTCACTTCGGTTATTGAGTACATGGCAATATATGTGTCAACAACAATATTGTCAAAGGTAAGTCTGCATGTATAAGAATGTTTTCCCTTTCAGACATGCACAAAAATAAAAAATAAAAAAATAAAAAATAAAAATAAAGCCTTTTGATTTTCTGGTTTACAGATTTTTCTGTGATAATATTGACTTGGGTAGTCTAAAGTAAAATATTAAAAAATAATTCCAGGGGAAAAAAATAATATACAAAAAAAGAAATCAAAAAATTAAATGCTACAAAATTGTGTGAATTCTACAACACCAAATAAGAAAACTATTGACTACAAAAGCCTCATCACCATCCAGTGCAACAGTGCCACTGACCTGTGTCCAGCCCCACTATGACGGTGGTGGCGTCCACCCATGTGGCGTCCTGTAGCCCCGCCTCCAGCTGCACCCCTGCGGTGCACTTCTCCACGTCCGGGGCCAGTGCGGGGTTGGAGTAGAACCATAGCGACCCCAGCCAGTACCTCCCTGTCAGGCTAGACGCTCCCAGTAGCAGCCCGCCATCTGAAACACACGACAACATAGATATATAGGCAACAGTCATTTATAATAACACACAATAACGTAGATGTAATAGTCACTTTTAAATAACTGTCTGCCATCTGAAACACAGGACAGCATAGATAAGACAACAGTCAATTTCTATGTAACGGCCCACCATCTAAAAAAAAAAGAATGTCATTAAATAAAATACATATATCAAACAAGCAATTAATATTTTGCTTTTTGCTACATTTTAACATACTTGAGAGGGCAAGTAACAATGGCACCAAAGGTGCTACATGTTCAAAAGTAGGTTGCCCGCAGTCCAATTTAACTTGTCCCTGTACGTCGGGCATATGTTAGTCCAGAGCCCTGATATAAGGTCAACAGATTAGTAGAATCTTTTAATGCTGATCAAGACGGCTTAACCTCCAGAGAAGTGAACAGAATTAATCCAGGAAGGAAATGTTAAGTACCTTATGCAATGTTATGGAAAGGCATTGCTCTTATAGCTTTGTTAATTAATAAGTAGATTGGAGACTATTAACGATAGATGTGCATTAATTTTATTAGGACACAGAAGCAGATTTGATGAGTTGGATCACTTATTTTCAATCATATCCTGATCACTAATATTTAAATCAGTATCAACGTTTATGTTTTAGATTATGGCATGGTTTCTCAATAGCAAGATTGACTACAGTATGGTTGATTAAATTGTTTGACCAGAGTATGGTTGATTACATTGGTTGACCACAGTATGGTTTACTATGGAATTGTTGACTATAGTTGATCAGTAATCATGGCAACCAAGACAATACATGCACAACAAACATCCTCGGCCTCGCCTGAGTGAAAACTGTCCAAATATCACCAAGTCACACACAGCAATGTACTAGTGCTTCTGTACCCAGTAAACAGTTTGTTTAGATAGCCACTTAACAATACCTTCAAACCGTGTAGGGTATATAACCATGACACAATTCCACATTCTCTCAAGAACAAGAATAGGCAGTATGCTCAGATAATTCAACTGGACAAGAATAAATCAACAGATTTGTAGATAATTCAACAGGGAGCCGTTTATCGAAACGTTCTTACAAACTTCTTAGCCTAAAAACAGTTCTTAACGATTCTTATAGTATTACGAACTGTTCCTAGACTAAGAATATTTTGAGAAAATGCCATCGAATCTTAAATTAAATTTGACTTTAAAGAGAATAGAAAAGGGGGGAAAAAAGAGAAGGTTTCTCCAAGAGATAACAAGGAATGCTATCAACAGTGTGTACTTCTATAAACGTGGTTATAGACGACAACGCATGCGCACTATAAACATGGTTATAGAACGCAACGCAGGCACACTGGGGGGAATACCTGAGAAAACCATCAAGTAATTAAATCTTCAACTCCAGGGTATTTTCTGCAAATCATTACGATTAGCGAAAAGTTATGAAAACGGCTATATTCCTGGGATGTTTCCTATAGTAAACAGCTGGCCATCTTACACTGAGCTACAGCTAGCATTTCCTCCCAGTACAGCATGATTGATCTCACTGTTTACTCCAACAGAATGTAATGGATGGGATCTGGAGATATTTAACCTCAGAGATATCGCAGTATTGTACCAACAGGTAATAGTCTACTGTGTTCTACAGGTGATTGGAAAAGAAAAAGGAAAAAAAAATACATTTGCATTACTGCTTAGAATAATTACATTTAACTATAATCATATATAGTAATTTAATTTAAGGCTAACAACTTTACTCTTTCCAAACGTTAATGTTCTTGCTCTAGTCAATAAAATCATAAAATGTCATAAATAGCAGTGAATGTGATTGATCTAGCAGGAAGAAAATTAATATCTTGAAATGTTATCAAATATGCCAGTGTGTTGGTAAAACCTTGACATTTGCATGAAGTAATTTTCATTACTCAAATTTCCTGACTCAATCATCAGGTTCATCTATTGGTCTTCTCCAGTTGCCTTCACCAGCACAGAGGTTAAAGTGGAATTTGCTTGCAACTCAAAGATACCACATTCTGTTTCAGCTTCATACTGAAAACCATGGTATTAGATAAAAGAATTGCAAGAAAACAAGAAAACCATTAAAATATCAGACTCATTTTCATTAGTAAAATATCGGTCATGATAATAACTTGGAACAAAAGTCTACAAAACATATACTCTTAGAGCTATCATGGAAATATGCAGGTCCTCGTTTATCCTGATTTATGGCTTATTTCCCCTGACACTGGTCCACCTGCTACACAAGGAGAGATAAAACATGAACATCCCTCTCCAGACATTTCCTAACTTTATCGGCAGGGCAAGCAGTAGCGTCATACAAACAAACGCCATCTGCTAGGAGGTAAGAGAAAACTGGCAAGCTTACTTAATAAGCTGCTATCTGGAGGTTAATCTAGCCTGTAAGACTGAACGTCCCTGGCGGCAGAGATCCCGCGGGCCGTGGTGATCCTCCGTGGGCCGCAGTGATCCACCGGCGCTTGCCAGGAAACCGGAATAAGTCCGTAAGCAATTTAACACTACAATTACCCGGTAATTTACAAGAAAAATCAATAAATATTATCCTCAAACCGCAAGGTCACTTTGTACCTGTTACGCTATGTTTTTGGTATTATTTGGCACCGCCGGCCGTGTTATTATCTGGAGTGGATTCGGTCCCCTGTAGAAGCGCACGGAACTGCAGTAGGTATATTGTGCAGGGAAGCACGCTGCCAATATTATACGCACAGCTGACACGCTTCTTAGACCCAGGACACGGCACATAGCAAAACCATGATGTGTCTGGTAAAACAATATACATAGGACAGCATTTGCAATCTGATTGTATCTTATGGCTGTTGTTATTGGCAAGAACATCCGTGCACATTATCAGCTTCACGTATGCAGGAGTTTCAGAGTTACTCAATAGATTTTGTGGACAACCAACGGACGAGGTAAAAATACAAAATACTAGCTCTTCGTGTTGGTATTCAATCCTAACCTTCTAAATACCATGTTGATAGTGGAATGTCATTTTGGGAGATACCCAAGGGAAAAATAATTTAATCAATGACCCTTTTGGTACTTTACTAAAATTCAGTCCTACATTGTCATCTTCACAGAGAACTTTAAAACTTTAAAAATATTTTTAGTTTTCTGAACCATCATTAACAAATGATTACAAGAAAAATCACCTGGAATAATTCACAGGTCAATCATTCGTGTTCACACAGTTATCAGCATGTTCATTGAGAAGGTACAGGAACTGATGTTAACATTAATTAAAGACCAAACTCAAGGCATCAGCACACCTGTGAGTACACATGCGTCTGGGTCATCATGACATCTGGTCAGAAAAACAGATTTTGCATGTATGATGAAGTGTATGACGGCACATAGACGCACATAGACACACGACGTGATTGACTGCAGATCTGTAAAATCTGATTTCTTCCTGTTGAATTAATCATAATCACTGCAGGAATGATGAATTAATCTGACAACTTTGTAGAAACTTTCATAAAAATTACTTTCTTCAACTTAGAATAACTATTAAGTTTGGTGTGAAATTAGTTTGCAATTAAAAATTATCTCTAATACACAAACTCTATGATGCATATTAAATTGCATATACCGTAAACCTTAATGAAAATTTAAAATTACCAAGCAATTAATGAAATAAAATAAAAAATAAAAAATATTTTAGTGGGACTTGGAGACATTCCCAATACCATTTCGTTCATATCACACCAGGAGGAAACACCTGAATAGTGTTGCTTTAAACCCACTAGCGCCTCTGCCTGCAAGCACCTGCTGATACTGAAAAACCAAGTATTCTCTAATTACATAACATTCATGATAATCAATGCTATTCAGAATGACTCTCTACACCTTTACAAACATATCTAATGATACT
>JAUTBZ010167761.1:0-10538 GCA_032361785.1 Lepetodrilus galriftensis | reverse complement strand
CGCTCAAAACCAAAATTATGTCACTCGGGCATACATCTGATACGAAATGGAAGCGAGGTTAGTATCCTATAAATATTCCCTCCCTTTGATTTGGAGTTGCTTTCCCTTTCAGGAAGTAACTATTTGTCTATTAATTTGCAGGCGATACGGCAATGTGTGGAGACACACAAATCTGCTGTTGAGCCCGGACCTGGTATCTGTCCAGAGTATGCAGACAGCGCCGATAGACTACACCCAAAAGGAAATAAGTAATGGTGAGGTATACTGACAATACTAAGATGGAATAAATCAATCCAGAAATATTTAGGATCTTTAGCATATGTTTCACAAGTAATGTGTTGTTCATTACAATTGTTACTCCTGAATTGACGGTGTGACCCTGACCCAGGCTTGTGCGCACTCACCAGTTGTATATTTCTGACGACCAGACTGAGACACAAGTCGTACACTTGTATGTAATCATGGGGTGTCCTTTGGCACTCCAGTACAACGTAGCGCGGATTGGGCAGAAGCTTCAAGTCCCTGGTATAGAGAACAATAGGAAGATACACACATATGCTACACATTGTGATTCATCGCGAGACGTCAACATTGTAATTTATATCTACATTATCTGATGACAACACTATTGCGTAGTCGACTACAGTGTAGTTTACATCTACGTTTAAGCCTCTACGGAGTGCAAGAATCATTAGTCTACAAGACTCACCTCAACTTTAAGTTAGGAGCTTTTACGTTCTTGTCTAACACTTCCTTGGAGTTCTCATCGCTCTCCTCGTCCACCTGTTTAAATATATCGCCATCGTCGTTGTCAGGCTCGTCAGGCTCTCTCGTCAGGTCCCAGATCCGAATCACTCTGTCGCCACTGATAGTCACTGCTCGTGTAGTGTCCTTCATCACAGCGTCACTCATAGCTACAGCAGTGGAATTGATGTTATCGTTATAGGAATGGCTTCATCACCTCCGCTCACCAGAATACATGATGTCTGTACGTCCATATTTGGTTTATGAGGTGCACGATATGTATCTAATCAATAGGTTTTGCGCCATGTATCTATGGGATTCAGGTTATTTACATAGGGTAGTATAACGGTGTGGTGTTGCATGTCTGGTCTTGTGGGTGTGGTACTCACGCATCTGCTGTCTCATCGCCACCGTCCTCTCTTCTGTCTCCAGGTCCCACACAACCAGCTCGTAGGTGTTAGGAAAGTACAGCTTCTTCCCGTCACTAGTTAGCCGGAACATATCCGACGAGTCCGAAGGCTCCCCTGTTGAATGCAACATATCCGCCAGGTTTTCAGTCCAGTCTTATGCTTGCATCGTTCTATACGCGTACTAGTCAAGAAAGGACATTAATATTTTTATATTAGCGGTCTGAATTTGATGACAAGAAACTTACCCTTCAGTACCTTCTGTAGTTCCATAGTAGCGGTGTCGTAAATGTGGACGTCGTTGGTGTAAATGTTTGCGATGTATGCCAGATGTCCACTTCGGGAGAACACGAACCCGTCCACACTATACTGGAACGTCTCACCGTGGTCGTCGGTGAACTTGTGGAAGATTTCCACCTCGTGGATGAACGTGTTTGATTCCAGATCGAAAATGTAGACGCAGAACTGATCATTGTCGGTAGCCGCCATGTAACGTTCACTTCCTACAACAGACACAGCCCAAATATAGCGCGTATGTGCCTCCATACGTACTAAACAGCAATACCTTTCTATAGTGCGTATGCGTCTCCATACATTTCTGGACAATACTTGCACACATACAGATTGATGACGGCTGTTGTACATTGCGATGAGACAGCAGATGACCCACAAGACCAGACTTATGAAACTGTTTCATCTATTAACAACATACCATTGTATTACCAATTTAGTACCAGTAATGCTAGCCATACACTGCTGCGACTACCTGCGACACAACTGGATTTTCAGTTCTCGGGAACAGTCGCTGCGACGCCGATCGCAAGTAGACCGTTTCATACAACCGGTCCATGTTTCCTTTGTATTGTGTTATCACATGACAAAATTCAGTACTACGATTGGTCAGTCGTAGTCAGTCGCTGCGACGAGATTACCTGCGATTCGTTTTTTGAATTGCCCGCGATCGGTGGAAATTGGCCCAGTTTCAGTCGCAGCAACCCCGTACAATACCGCTATCGTCGCTGCGATTCCCGTCGCACGACTGGAATGGCACCAGTGTACGGCTAGCATAAAGATAACCTCAAAATTATGAATTAAATGGAAGTACGAAATTATTAACGTAGTTGTTACAACTTTTATTTATAACTGTAGCTTGATTTATTTTTTCTTATAAAACCCAGACCCACTGTTTCTAATTCCATTAACATTGACGACTCTTGTGAGACTACGAGTTACGTCCCCTTCCCACATGTGATATCCGGACATGGATTAGTCTATATATATATGTACTTAAGCTTTTTACAATACACGTGATTGTGTCAGAACATGGTCTAGCTATCTTCAGAACGGAGTTACCGACAAGGTTATTGCCCTGGATATGAGAGGTGGCGTGGATATGAGAGGTGGCGTGGATATGAGAGGTGGCGTGGATATGAGAGGTGGCGTGGATATGAGAGAGGTGGCGTGGATATGAGAGGAGGCGGAAGAGAAGTGATTAAGACTCGATAGTGAATGTTACCTGGACACCGCAAGTAGCTCAGAAACGTAATATCTTTGTCCAGGTAATCACAAATAACGTTTCCCAGTCGTTTCCCAGTGGCTGCTTCATACAGCGTGATAGACTTATCGTCAAAAACTCCCAGAATGTTTTCATCTTTCCCTCCTATACACACCGTGGCGCCGTCCTCAACACTCAGCGTGTAGAGTATGACTCCACTGTCGAACTTGATGGCCACAATGCGTTCATCAGGATTGACGATGATCACAGAATCCTGACAACACAGGTGGATGCTGTTAAAACTCTCCGCCAAGTTATCTATAGACCTCAACTGACGTCCTCGGTCAATATCCCAAATCTTTACACTTCTATCAGTAGCACCTGCAGTAAAAGACAAACACACTTCACTGTTCTACCATTCTGGAGACATATTACGAAATTAACAACATTTGTAATATGAAAATAATCTCAGTGAAAGAAATAAGTAAAACATGTTGAAACATTACTAACACGTGATTGCAAATTTGGAATCCTCCGTCATGCTGATCCCTTCTAAGTCTCCCTTGTGGTCTGCTATACAGTGCACGAGTTGTCCCCCCGGAGGTGTCAGTATAGGTTTGTCCGGCAGCAGGAAGCAGTCTGGAGACTGTCTACACCCCTGCAGAAGGTCCTGGAGCTGGTCGGTGTTCCTGATCCTGCCCAGCAACTGTGAGGGCAGCTCCTGGGGATAGGAGGCCAGTGCATCCTGGGACAGCTGCAGACATTCGCCCACGGTTTTTAGCGGGTTGTCATCAGGTTCTGAAGTACGTGCATCTTCAAAATCATCAAGTATAGTCCTGAAAAAACAACCAATATATTATTATTAGTAACACTTCCAGTTCTATATACACAAGACTATGTTTGGACAGCACGTGTATGTCATTATGTGGGTATTACTGTGACAGACAGGCTTACGAAATGTATAACCAAACTAATTTAGCAACAGCAAGGTACCTCAATCCTGATGCCCTGAGCTTTGCATACAAAAAGGAGAAGTTGAAAAGGCCTTCCTCCTTTAGAAGAGCGATCTGTCCAGCTTCAAGTCTGTGGTATGGAAGGTTGTTGAGTTTCCTCAAGTTGAATCCATTCTGAAACTGCAATGGCTGCAAGGCCACCATGCGATCTGCTGTACTGTCCACTCCATTCTTATCCACGTAAGCTTTGGATTTACCTAAAACAAGTATCGTCAATATTAGCAATAATAAACACTAACTATAACGTATTAATTTGACAGCAAGTACAATAGTCTATATACCATGAGCCCATGTGCCTGCAAAGTAGTCTGCCAATGCTGCATGCATCCTCTGAGATGTGTCCTTGTCTGAGCAGTATCTGTCCATGGCGGCCTCTATGAACTGTCTGTGGTACCAGAAGAACACCCTGACCCCGTCCGCTCCCCTGTCCACCAGGTACTGGCCGAGCTCTGTCTTGAGACGAACCAGCAGCAGTGGCGGCAGACGTCTGATGGGCGGCGTCCAGTACATGTACACGTCGTTCAGGACGTCGTCGTCACAGGACAGGATGTCCTCCAGCTCACTCTCAGTCAATCCAGATTTACCTAAGAGATGGATATTTAAGAAATAATTCACAACTCTGATAAAACTACCGATATTAAAAGAAAAAGGTTGAAATGACATCACGAAACCAATCTACTTACTCAACGTTAGATAGGCTAGAGCATTGGACACGAACATCTTGCCATGCATATCCTCGATTCTAGAAAACAAGGCGTTGATGCTGCCTCTGATAGATGTCTCAAGCACCGTCTGTGTCGGCGGAGCAAACGATGACCAGCGTGAAGCTTCGTCAAAGGACAGCTTGAGGAACAGAGGGAGCGGACATTCCTGGAAGGCCTTTGTGACAACATTTCTCTGGTTATCTGTGAGAGTCCGCTTCCCGATATCCAGGCATTTGTTTAGGATTCCGTTGACGTCGTTGTCATCTAATGTCGGCACTTCTAGGAAACTCTCCTCAGATGTAAATAATTCCTGCAGCGAATAGAATACATGTTAACAGTGCACAGATAGAACGAGCCACCTATGAGTTCGCTATTAGTAAGCATGTGCTGCCACGAACCTTGAGCCTTGGTAAGCTTTCATACTGAGCCTCGGGTAGAGTGGACAGCACAATCTTGACATGAGCTGGAAGTTCTTGAGGCAGCCAGGCTAGTTTCCGGGCGCCACCGGATGGATCGAACTGATCGAGAGAGTCCAGCAGAATCACCAATGGTTGAGCATCTGAAGCCAGCTTCAGGCTTTCTTGGAAGACTTCCGTCAGCTCTTGAATATCCTGTAAATACAGTGAGCTAATAAGATAATTAACTATAAAGTATAAATGGCAACTAGAACAATCAAGTGTTAATAGATAACCTTTTTGTTTTCCCCGTTCATCTTCAAACGCGAGAATGCATTCTTAGTACGTCACAAGTTGTTTTGGCATAGCGGGTACCGTGCAAGCTGTCTTTTGATAAACGTCACAGCAGGTTCAGCTTGGAAACTAAATGAAAAGTACCCCAACATCTACATGCAACTTCAACACGGCGTGCATACGTTGACGTTTTAAGTTGAAGCTAGGTGTCTAGTAGATGCATATCGTACTGTAAATATATCAGATTTATACTTACAACAGGTAGATCAGCCTCGTTTTCGTTTTCGTATATCCGCCATATCTGTGACGTCACGCTGGCAAGTAAGGCACCAATGGTAGAGCTGTCTGGCGTTGTACCGATAAACCTGGCGTGAGAGACAGCAACAACAAGAGCAGATGTTAGTAATTGTCCATATTCTTTGAATGTTTGTAATTACACAGTACTATTATAACTTTAAAACAAGTAAAAAAATTGCTATGAGTGTTATTTTAGCGGAGGTTTACGACAGCTACAGTTCAGTCACATGCCATCTGACATAGAAGGTGATAATTAAGCTGATGTACAGTTGTATTTCTCACACCTGATGACAGTGGCCGCCTTCTTATGGAATACGTCCAGAGCTTCTTTGGCCGTCATGGCAACAATAGAGGTCTTCCCACATCCAGAAGGTCCGTGCACCGTGAAGGGAATCCTAGACTCGCCCTCGAGGTATTGGCGGATCAGCTAGAAATAACATGGTACATATCTATCAGTACTTTGTGAAGGTTAGAAGACTTGGTATTTGTATTGGCATCATGATTTCATGAAGCTAAGCACATTGACACACTGGCAGTGATACAAGGAAAGGAGGGACGAACTCACACTCAGAGTATCCTGACGGCCGTGGAAGGCCTGACACTTGGCCTGGCAGAACAGCGTGTGCTCCACAACCTCGGCGTACAGGGGATTCGCCAGGTCCGTCTTCTTCCTGGCTTCAATGGCCTCCTGGACGCGCAGAGTTATCTTCTCCTGGAAGTCCTGACAGAGTGACCGGATGTACAACTCGTGACTCTGACAGTTCACTGGATCCACACCTGTAACATGGATACCTCTGCTTATCTCTGTGCGTATCTCTAGTGAATGATAACATGCACTAACATTACCATGTTAAACTAGCGATACAAGTACAAGCATGGTCTAATAATGTAGACGTTATGTTATGTTATTACCATTCTCTGCCCACGTTATGCTGTAGGTTTTCCTATTGTCAGAGTCCAACAACTCTGGTAACCTCTTGTCACGGAGTAATGCTAGTAAAGCCTGGGACTCCTGCACTGTTTCCTCCGGTCCTCTGCACTCTGCACATAAGAACAAACAGATGATCATCCATAGAAACAGCTCATCATGAGTACAAACTCATCACCACGAGTACAAGAAATGTGTCGTGAGTACAAATTGGTGGTCATAAGTATGTATGGATACGTCTTACAAAAATAGATTACCATGGGTAGGACAACATGATCATATTTACAAACTCAAGATAATGTATATCAACAAATATATGTACGTTTCAGCCTGGCCTGGTGTACCTTTATATCGACTGAGCAGATAGCTTGGCTCCTGTTGATCAATGTCCTCTATGACACGTTGAAACCACAGACAGTTGTGTGTATTGCCTTCTGTTCCTCTTGTGATTTCAGCCTCAGTAACTTATAACAGTAAAGATATATCAATATTAGTTCACTCGGTATCTTTTACAGAATACAAATTAACGTACCCACTTAGTTGGGAACAAGACAGGTCTATTTGTTATCTGAATTACCTGACATCTTGTATTTGTGCGCATGTGTTTCGTCAAGTTCCTGTCCGGCAGCGGAAGCTAGGGCGCCGTGCATCTCATTGCTTTGTTCCTGCCACGTCACTCGAGCTGCCTTCCGCTTATCTTCGTCCACAGAAAGGAATTCTGGGAGAATTGAGCTGATTGGTTGAAGGACATATGTAGGAGGAACTGCATTGTCATCACATCTATACCATCTGCAATTACAAAGTTGTACAAACTGCTAGGCAATGCCCCCTTACAATCAAAGTCTGCTGAGTCTTATGTTTCTCTTGAGTCGGATAGTGAACCACGCAGCTTGGCTATAAGCTATACTAGGAGGGATGCATCTACCCCAGGGAGCTTTGCCGTAGTAGATCACGTGGTCTAGACAAGATGGTAGTCACGAGGGATGCCGGATACACTGCTACACCAAATCTACGGGTTATCCTCCCTTATTTGGTATCACCTATAGCTGACAAGTTCATACGACGATTAATGGAGCAATTTCTCAGTAGATTAATAAAAAGTATTTGCGATCGTTCTTAATTTCAACAGTTGATGTATATTATTTCGTCACTGGATGTTGCTCACGTGTTGAGGAGAGATTGAGACTCTTCCTTCATGCCGCCACAGAGCTGTTTGTACTCCTTGGCCTCGATCTTGTTTTGCAGATCTCTGTACCCGTACTTGTGTGACAAGAACGTCTGCAACAGAACACGCTCTACTGCATTCCAGGTGGAAACACACAATAGTCGAAGACGTTCACTCCATCAAAATACAATACAGAAGGAAACACACAATATAGAAGGAAACACACACTAGTCGAAGACGTTCACGGTTTCTATGACATGTACGCTAGTTTATGAGCTTGACGCCATTGATACTAATACTTTGAACCTCACTGTATTGTATTTTGATCTGGCAACATGGAAAACACATATCAATATTTTAGTATATTATTATGAGACCTATAATTATGCGTTAATTACATGAATAAGTGTGTCCTTTATCGTTTAATTAACGTCCTTTTAAGAATGTTTCAATCCAGTTAATAATACAATGTGTAAGGAATTTGAACGTTATGGGTACATATCCCACAAGTCACAACACATTACATGGATGCTATGGCTGAAGATAACATTCTTGTTTGTTGTATATGTATATGTATGACTCCCAGTAAGCTGTGAATACAGAACGTGTCAACATCAAGCAGACTTTGGGATGTTACCACAACGTTTGGTCCAGTGGAGAGCTTTTACTTGTATTTCTCATAGTACGCTGTGAATACAGAACGTGTCAACAACAAGCAGACTTTGGGATGTTACCACAAAGCTTGGTCCAGTGGAGAGCTTCCTGCACAAGTCCACCTCCCTGAGACAGAGTTCAGTTCCCATGTGGTCGTCTGTCGCCTCGTCCCTGACCCCCCACCTCATGTCCACCACCTGGAACTCGTAGCCGTACTGCTGACACAGCTCCTTGAGAGCCGGGTACACCCGCTCCATCAGCGCGTTCCTCTCATGACGGGTGTCTGTACAACAGTAAGGTATGTGTGCAAATAACGGTAGGAGTTACATAGTAACATTTTAAATACATGGTATCTTAATGGTGACTAATGGATAACCTAGTCTACAAATATATGAGAGTTCACTAACCTGTGAAGGTCCTGCTAGTGAAGACTTCTGTACACTAACCTGTAAAGGTGCTGCTAGTGAAGACGTCTGTACACTAACCTGTGAAGGTGCTGCTGGTGAAGATGCGGACGATCCTGGCTGTAGAAGGACAGTCCACCATCACGTCGCCTCTGAAGACGTCCTCAGTGGCCGATGTCGTCACGTCCTCAGTGGCGTGCGTCCTACGTCGGTGACTGGTCTTTGGACGGCCGTCAGGTTGGGACTTATCTTTGCCGTGTCCCTTCTTAATTTCAGACAGTCGCCGAGAAAGATTTCCCCTAGTTACAGTTTTCTCCATCTTACTTTGTACGGGTTTTTCTTCAGCTTCAGTTGTCGGAGACTGTGACGTGTTCACTGGCTCTGTTTCAGCACTAGCTTTAGAGGCTTCAGATCTAGAGACAGTTTTCTCCATATTATTTTGGACGGGTTTCTCTTCAGCTTCAGTTGTCTGTGGCTTTGACGTGTTAACTGGCTCTGTCTCAGCACTAGCTTGAACGTCTTCAGATCTAGAGATTTGTTCGTTAACATCCTCAACATTCTTGACATCTTGATCTACACTGCAACAGTATTGACACAAGTATTATTTGCCAATAACTAATAGTAAGATACTTATGTTTCTTAACCGGACACTTTGTGTTTACGTGATGCCGTATCACTCTCAAATGTCAAAGCTAACTTAATCGATTGGTGTCATCCATTGATAACCAAATTAACCATACAGAAGACAGATGAAATAATTATGATTTTAATATGGATGACCTCATCATATAACTGAACTAGATATTTACACGAGGGACTACGAAAATCCAATATACATATTATGATACTGATATCATCAATAACCTAATCTGGCAGAATACAATATATCCTGTTGCAGGATCCTAACAAAATCCTAATTGGAGCTTGGCAGGACAGTGCCACCTCGACTGTCCTGGTCTATTTGTCAGCATCCACGTTAGATATACTGGCCCGGACTCATAACAGGACACCCACCGGGACAGCTAACTACTACTAATACTAGATATGATAATATCCATATTTCTATTAAAACACGTATCCAATACCACAATCCATATCGGGTGTCATACTCGGATGTTTATTTGTGATTCATTCTCAGTCAGTGTTAATAGTATTAATCATCTTGGAGCCCAGGCCTTGTCAAATAATCACCGTAACATGCTATGGCAACTCGTGTTAACCGGACACTGGTCTATTCCCATATATTTGCACACCTATTTATAGGTGGTATTGATTGACAGTGGCATGATCATTATCACTTCACACTGAGAGACACCTACCTCTGATTCTCACTCTGTGTTTCTTCCTCCAGTTTTTGTCCGGGACTACATGTCTCCCTCTCCACCTCCCTGTCTCTCTCACACATTCTCTCCCACGCTCTCTCCCTCTCCACCCTGGTGGCCTGGGGTAGTTGAGAACTACCACACGTACCCATGTTAACTCACGGGATCCGTCAGTATATACTGCCCTCCACGTCTACCAGAGTGTATTCCTGTGTACATGTGTTCTTAGACGGCTCTGACCGTTCTTCCTAAACATACATTTGAAATTACGACCTTCTCAACATTGGAGTTAAGAATAATCTGAAATACTTTGAACGTTGATCGATAGGCCAGGGAGACCAAACTCTACCGTGAAGCGTGGTCAGCGGAGAAGAGGGTTTATCGATCATTTACCTATCACAGTGTTTACTGTTATGACGACTGGTCCACAACACTATAGTGTACGGAACACTAGTACCAGTATCTATCAATGGGTTATGCGCAGGGCGGGGACTACTAGATCAAGTGCACGTGGACAGGTAGACAGGATACATACCATGGTCTATATTAAATGTAGTGCGTGTTCAAGGTACAGTCCAGCGAGAGCGTACACCAGGGTACCCTGACCAGGTACGTCCTGCTGATCAGGGTATCGTTTCCCGAAGCTCTCTTAACCGCTAAGGGACCATAGCACTCTCTTTGCCGATAGCTAATACATTGCTAAGAGAGTGCTATGG
>JAUTBZ010167750.1:0-10539 GCA_032361785.1 Lepetodrilus galriftensis | reverse complement strand
TCATCATCATCATCATCATCATCATCATCATCATCATCATCATCATCATCATCATCATCATCATCATCAATCATCATTGCCTCTCAGAATTTCTAGGGTTAAACTACACCTAGTTAGTTTCTAGCAACAGTAATATACTAACAGTTATTGAATATGTTCTAAATTCTAATTCAAAGGGTTAACAGCTTCTTGTCATCTTGTTGTCATATTCAACATCACCACGCAATCACCACTTTGAAATGGACGTCGTCATTGAGAGATGGCATCCCTGCTACTTGACTCGTTCCTGTCGGGCAGTAAGAAACTCGGTGAGTATTTATTTAAGGCGTGGAGCAGAGAGTTAATTCTTCCCAGTGTAGGTGCTCAGCTGCACTGCAATGTCTTACACCGGCACTTGTAGATTTCATCGTACATTGCGGTATGATGAACAACATCTTGGTTCCTTCTAGACAATCTTGGTGGTCATTTCTACAATATTGGTAGTGATTTATATACACTTGCACTTGTAGAGTTCAGTGTACATTGCAAGTTTGATTGATAAAGCTTTGATACCTCATAGACAACTTTGGTAGACTAGTGATACATGTACATTTGCACATGTAGATTTTGGTATACATTGCTGGTATGATGGACAAAGTCTTGCAGACAGTTTTGGCAGTGGTTTACACTTTAACTTGTAGATTTCAGCATATAATTTCAAGCTTTATTAATATACAGTCTTCATTCCCCCTAGACAGTCAAAGTAGTGTTTTATACACTTGCACGTGTATATTTCAGCATATATTGCAAGATTGATTGGCAGACTAAAGCCTTTAGCTGTTTCTCATTACTGAAATTATATTAGGTAACTGATATATGTTCATTTTCATCAAAAAAGTGAATTTGTTTTATTACTGAAACATGTTTATGTGTTAAAGCAACACTTCCATGAACTAAACTCAATTATATTTGTACGTTCATTTCTTAGAACCGAAAGGTTTCCATGCTATCAAGCTTACATGTATATAATAAGCGGATCATAAAAATATGTGAGTTCCTCCCAACAAAAATATTACTAGAAAGCATTTACAGTTTAACCATGACCCATTAAATCTTCTTTAAATATAAGCACATTTAAAATAATAATTCTTAGATTAAAATAGTTATCAAAGGCTGTGATATCCGTGTGTGTTTACCAATTGGAGACAAATCACAAACACTACTTGAAATGTACGACTATGTTTAGCAAACTATCAACAAGCCATTAACATGTTGACAATTTGGGATATCTACCTAGAAACGGGGCTTATCCATGAGTGTTCATTTCTGGTTGATACTGCCGAGGGTTATCTACGAGTAAACCATGATATTTACACTAAATTGTCATTGGTTGATGTAGAGGGGCACCCACCCTTTGTACATTATCACAATTTGCGTCAATAATACCGAGATTGATTGACATTGACGCACTGAATAACACTCAATAGAACCCTTTCTGTCCGTCAATTGAAATATGATGGAAATTGATTCATATAGATTGTCTTTGAACATAAACTGCTATAGACTTTCAAAAACTTTGGATTATATATTGAAATTATGAGCTTTTATGAATAATAATGATTGCTGTCATGGTGCGTGTTTAACTTTCTCCCTGCTAAAGGCAGTCATAGATGCCACATGGACCTAAAGCAATTATTTTTATCTACCCAGGAGATAGAAAGTTAAGTATATAACATAGACAAGAGGCTAGAGATTAAATAACAGGAAATAAATAAATAATTTAGTTTTTCGATACCAACATTCTTTTAATATATTAATATATAAAATTAATATAAGAATAACAACTGAATTACACTCAATGTATATTAATATCCAGGTATGTGTATGATGTTATCTCAAAAGAATAAATTACAAACAAACCTATTACAGGTTTATTTCAACAGATAGAGAAGTCATCAACATTAGAATATAAAGTGGTAACTTTACCACTAAAGTCCCAATCAATTAACACCACTTCAGTGGTTATGAATAACCACAAGATATTTATGAGGTGTATTCATATTTTGATGTCAACATAAGACATTATTCTGAATTATATTCATGTTTCTCGGTAATAAGTATCAAGAATATTACTCTGCATATTTATATCATATTAGCATATCTTTAGTTGTTATTACTGAAAATGGTCCATTAAATTACACCATGGGGTTCAGAGGGATTAGAAAATGCAAATCTGTGTCTAGATTAAAGGTGTTATTGATAACATCTTTTGTTGGATAACCCAGTGGGGTTATGATATTATAAATACTTATAAATACTGAATGGATTTCCTTGTTGGGATAATATCTCTTGACTTCAAATGAGAGCCAAACCCTAACAGTTTACGTTCCGTTATACTACCAGTATACATGACGTAACAGGTGTATAACTAACATCTACCATTATCAGATAACTTCAGAAACTTTCTACAAAAAAATAGTCTTAGTATGTATCTACCAGAAACATTATAGAATTCCAATAGTATGGCACTAATTGTTCATAGAAGTCTCCCCAGTGGTATTAACTCTTACAGTTCATAGAATTATACATGTATCATTACATCCAGAAATACTTTGTATAGTATTTTACTGACATGGCACTAACCAGTCATTGTTTATATAATACTACCAGTATGGCACTAACTCACAGTTTTTATGTAACTCAAAAAGTCACTATAGATAAATCTTTGGCACTAAGACTAACTCGCAGTTTTTAAAATTCTTAGCAAGCACTATGGCAATAACTTTAATAGTCCACAGACCTACCAGTACAGAACTAACCAGAAAGTTCATGGAAGTAGTCCACAGAATGTTACCATTATCATGATTATGGCACTAACCAGACATTCTACAAATACAGCACTACCTCCAGAAACGGTCTATAGAATTCTTCCAGTACAACACATCACACAAGATGAGAGCACACATCACTTCCAGTACAACACATCACACAAGATGAGAGCACACATCACTGATAGTAATATATTCCTTTAACTTGCTTATCCCTCGCATATTGAACAAAATATCCATAATTGCAATTATCTGGAAAATTGATGGGCTCCGTCCAAACCATCTTTAAACATTGTATACCACCCTAATTAAATCATTGCCGCCTGATTAGCCATCCAAATCTCAAGAGATAATTAAGAACTATGCTTTAATCCACGGCCACCTAAATGATTCCTTTGTCATGTCAACGGTGCAGGTACCTTTAAAAATAATAATTCTGACATTGACGTTTTCTTTTTCTTTTCTCTTAACTAAACCACTTAAAGACAATCAGCTCGGTTTGTGCTTATTTTTTAAGTAACACATTTTGGTGAGCAGCATGAAATTAATTCTAATACTTCAAGACTGAAATATCAGTTTTTGGTGATGTCAATACTGATTTTCCATATTAACATTATTGTTTTGATTTATGTTATATGTGTATCAAGACACATTCAAGGGATAATATATTTTAAAGAAAGCTTTAATAAATTCCTTTAATAATATAAATTCATATTACAAGACTCAGAAAAAAGTAATTTTGATTTAATCAAATAATATTACTAACTCATACTTCATTTTACATTGCTTAAAGAAATATTGAAGTTATACAGAGCTAATAACTCAAAGAAAGAAGTAATATCATAAATGTAATTCATCTTCAACTTTTCTAATAAAATTCCAAAACATAATTAAATATTTTTTCAACATGTTCAAAGCTTCAACACTTACAATAACAGAAAAAGCAATAAATTAACAACACATACTTCACTGATATGAAAATCTAAAAGCAAATAAAATACATTTCAATTCAATTCAAAGGTGATGTTGATTGCTTGTCCATGATTGATTGCATGAATAAACACTTCCTATTGATAATAAACATCACCTATTGATAATAAACAATGCAATGCTTCATGCTGGAGTTTAAAATAATTTGAATGACACAACAACATTATCACAGATGAAAACCTGTCATTTAACTATAGCTATATATTTATGAACAAGATTAACCCCTTGGCCTTTTGGAGTGATTTGACAGACACAAGCGACAGGAAGGATTTTTGAGGGGATTGAAAAGGAATAAAATGAAAACTTAATGTCAACTTATTTCTGATTGATCATCGGAAATTGGATGATTTCAAACAATGGATATCCCGGATCTTTGGTTATCAATTGAAACATTTAACTGGTATTGTAAAATGCTTTTTTTTAATTAGAAACAAACAAAGACAAAAAATACCCATAGCAAACATACATTGTACATAAAATTGAACATACATGTACATAGCTTACAGGGGCAAGTGACATGTATGTGTGAGGTGATAGATTGATCAAATACTCATATAATATAAGATAATATAAGTCAAGACAAATACTGTACTCATTAATATGATGGTTATTTAAACATACAACTTGTATTCTACAATGATCTGGGTTAAAATACAATTTTGTTTTATTAAAATGTGAAATGGCTAAATGTCCTAATTGTAAAAAAATGTGTGTTTTATACTATTTAATGACAAAACCTTTAAAACACATTGTGTGTATTAACCAGTGTGGTAACCCCAAATGTCAATGTTTTTGTTTCAAGTGACAGTCAAAGATCTTGTACATTTCCTGATAAATATTTATATTTTTATGACATAAAATTTTCATCCAAACTTCAAGCTTCAAGTTCAAGTATACATGCAAATCTGGTCTTCTAAACATTTCTAATGTGATGTACATGTAATTTAATATTTTTCTTAAATAATTCACTAATAACAAGAAGTTATGTTGAATTGACGATAATGCGTACAACATATGTGATGTTTGAATCTGATATATGTACTCAACATCATGGATTTTATGTTTTCTGAGTGGAGAAAATTACCGGTGTTTAGATTAGGTGTTAGGCAAATGTGTAAGCGGTTACTATGTTTACACAAAAGTAAATTGACAGAGAGATGCTGGAAGAAAGCCCCAATCTGTTCCATTTTATGAAATTGCTCTGTTGTAGGTTCCAAAATGGTGATAAATTGTTTTTGTAAAAGTCCGGAAGGGTTATATATATATTTGTAAAGTGAAGTGTTTATGTTAATGGGCCTGCCTATAGATGTGGAACTGATAGTAAGAAAGATAAATAAACTTGGGCTAAAATAAAAATGTGAAAAAAATAACACTGGCACTCAGTTTAAACAAAACGACAAACAAGCTGTAAATTGTTCTAATCTTGCTAATAGTTTTCCAAGAGAAATTTATTACATTTTGTTCCTTTAAAGAAAACACTTAAACATGGAGAAATAAACATGTCTGAAAACAATAAACTAATAATATATGTATTTGTCATTGCAAAACTTTAACAAATGACCCAAAGTAAAAACAAATCAATGAAACATAGTGAACCAAATAACTTAGTCAGAACATCTAATTTCTATTACATACTTTTACAATCCAGTAGTATATCGTTTGGATAATACTATAATGGTCATCGCTGATTTTATGATAATATCATGGTCAACATTATTTAAAACATCATATTTCTGTTAAATATATTCAGATAATTCCACGTATTTCATCCCATATTAGTAAGCTACATGCTAAGGATTCAACTATATGGCTTAATCCAAGTTTGATCGCATATCATATTCTAGCTGTTCTCAAAGCTATACAGCCATATCTGTGTTCCATTCTAAATGGTTTTCATGTCAATGGTGAACAAATCTGAAATTTACATCCGATTATATGTTTACCAGCCGACAAAATAAACAAACGTGAAAATCGCGGATACCCCCAGACGCAACTGAGTCTCATCCCTGCATATTTTGGGGTGGGTCTGGTTCAAAGGTCAGCGGATATACCCTATGTTTATCGAACAGTTTCATATTTCTGTGTTTGTGGATGTCTCAAGGTGTAGCTGGTACTCATGTCACTTTCCGTCAATCAAGCTGGGTACAATGACAATGCATGTACCCAACGACTTAACACATACGTCAATTTCTAAAATGTACAAAACAACGTCAATTTCATCAGGTTGAATTAAGCCTCTCTGGTTATACCGGGTATAGTAATCCGCCTCATAATTACATAAACTGGTCATGGCACATCACATGCCTGGTTCCACGCTGAAGTAAAACATCAACATCAACATAGCCTATCTCTGCACAGAGATTAAATGTACATATCATAATCTCAGCCGCCTACCCCCCAGATGGCGTTTATTCAGAAACACGTATATTTCAGAAGGGTCTCCATCAGGGGAGCTAATCCCAGAAAAGCTTGTACATGTACCCACCGGTGAAATAAGACGATATGTAAACGTCACCCGCAGCATACCCACGATATCCATAGTAGACAGAAATCCGCGAAACGGATGTGAATTCCGGTATTCCGTCATTTAGTTGGGATGGGTGCTATCAACGACGCTTATCGCATCTGACACTATGTACATTTCATCTCGACCTAAACATGACTAGGTTCTAAGTAGTTGGGATATGTACGCCCCACAAACACAAATACACAGATTTGTAAAGATAGATAGATAAAAATATATTATTAAACTATCTGGTAACACCCTTTAAAACAATAATTGAAAAATAAAAAATTAACAGTGCCTTGTAAAAGCTGAAAATAGTTCTTAGAAATTTAACATCAATAATTTCCTGGAATGCAATAACTTGTTACAAAAAGTAAACACTGCTGGATTAGACACAGAAACTGCTCTTAAAGGCATATGTGGTTGCCTTCAGCATGGAGAGAGTTAAAATGGTATTAATTAATGTGCATTATTATTATTATTATTCAAACTACACAGATTTAAGTGCTGGCATGAAAAATGCTGGTTTCTCAATTGTATATAGAAGAAATCATACAATTGTATATAGAAGAAATCATACAATTGTAATTGAACATATTGTAAGGTTTTATAACAATTAATCGATAAAACAGTAGAGTCGTTAACTTATAACTGAACTAAAATTGAAGCCTTCGCTTTGAATTGAAACCAAATATCCTACAAACAATGTCACAAACATTCCTTACAAAGAAGCCAATTATATTATTTCGCTACAAGTAAGTTTTGGTAAGAACATAAGAGGTTCTCATGAACAGCATAATCTGGATGAATGCCTGCTGCTGTGCTTAACTGAAATCAACGTATTAACAGTGCCTTGTAAAAGGTGAAAATAAGTTTAACAGTGGAAATATATATATTTCATGAGAGATTAATCCAAAAGACATTTTACACCTACTTTGACTGGTGTTAGTGTTAAATGTAACTGACACGTTCATATGTGAAACTGATGTGTGATTATATAACACGTCTATCACTTAGGGTACGTAATGTACATAGGGTATGTAATGTACATAGGGTATGTAATGTACATAGGGTATGTAATGTACATAGGGTATGTAATGTACATGTGCACATGAATGATACAGAGCAACAGTGAAAGTGAAAGTAAAGATGATATGGTACTACATCTCCATGTGACACAGTGTGAATGGCATTTGTTTTAATAGTAGAGAATGAAAGCGATGCATAGAATGGGAAAATAATCTGTAAGTGTTCGTTCAATCAAGAGTTGAGAAGACATATGTAACTTGTATTTCGAGATCTATCCATGACATTCTGGCTATGAACACAATGCTGTCATTGTGGTGACAGTACTGCTTCCATATTTGGAGTGTAACAAGTTGTGGAGAATCCCATCCCAATGATAGAAATGTCAAGAAAGGAGGAATATACGTGACAGATCAGGCAGGTGGCATTGACTTTAACTTGTCAATAACTTGTCAATAACTTGTCAATAACTTATCAATAAAGTGCCCTGAGTCGGAAATGTACCAATATTCATAAACATACTCCCCACAGTCAAAACAGCATTAAGGCTATTGTTAGCCGGAATTTATGTGGAATCAGGTTTATATACATACACACTGGTATATGTATTAGTATACAAAATGTACGTGATAACAATACTAGTAGTTGAAATGAAAAGTATATGATTTTATGTCCAGCTATATCTCAGAGGGAGACTGATAAAAAAGGCAAACGTATATTTGGCAGCATTCACAGTAGTTTTTAATCATAGGTCGTCCAATTGACTAGAATAAATGAAAAACGCAAACATACGATATTGAAGATGAAGGATTTAGTGTCTAGGCAGGTGGGTTTTGTTGAGAGGCTTTGCTTTCCTCTTTAACAGATCGGAACAAAACCGAAATCACAGAGGGTGGTTTGTCGAACATGTCCAACACAGCAGGTGGTTGAAGTTTATTAGTACTTTTCTGATAAGGAATTTATTGTGGGTATATTTTCTCCATTTGAAGTTGAGGAAGGAAAACAACTTGCTGCACCTGTGCTGTGTAGGAATGGTCGATAATAAAATACTAAATAAAAAAAGTTGTTACCTGAAGAATAAATACACTGAAATTTGAGAGATTTCTGCTGTGTTTTATTAGAGAATTCAATGAGATGTATTGATTGATGTATTGATTGATCTCACTACACATGCTACAATATGGATTCAATGAGATGTATTGATTGATGTATTGATTGATCTCACTACACATGCTACAATATGGATTCAATGTATTTATTGAGGAGAAACTCACTAAAGTATTATGCAGTGGTCGTCTCATGCATATGTTATTGGATTAAGTCCTGCAAATACACAGGTACATATTTACAACCTTTGTGGCAGTGAGATATTTGCATGAAAAAAAAAGAAATACAGTTTGGTTTATTGCTTAGAGAAATAAGTGAAAATATATTTGTTTAAATTTACATATCATATCATATGAGGAATTGGACATTGATTAATGAAATGTTGACTGCAAACTGGTTAATATGGTGTCACTGTTTAATGTTATTTCATGTTTTATGTAAAGCCCTATATGTAGCCAAATCTATTTTATTTCAGATAAAAGCAGAACTGATACTTGTTTTAAATAATTCCATATATAAAAACTAAATTATACAAAATGTATCATTTTCATACATTATCTCCCGTTAATGTTATTTTATGTTTTATGTAAAGTGCATGAATAATTTCTATATCAAATAAAAGCAGAATTTAATTGTTCAAATGTATAATTTTCATGACCAATGCCAGACAAAAGACAAGAATGTGTCAATATAAAAAATTACAATACTTTATTTAGAATCTATTAGATCTTATCTTGTGGGAATAATGGATAAAACAGTTAAACCAATTTGCAGTAGGCCGATACAGTGCCACTGATTTAACAGATAACTTTGATGACCAACATGCCTGGTATTTCCATAAAGCCTTCCTACAATTGTACCTATGTCTAGTCTATCTTTATGTCTAGCCCAAACCATGTATATGATAAACATATGCCATTTACATATATGCATGTGTGGCATGATTGAAATTGGTATACATGTACATATCCATGAAACATGACTTCTACTTCCTAATGAGCCCCGATCAGGTGTAACTAACATTGAAACCTTACAATGAAGAATGCCTACTGTTAAAAGAAACACATTAGTATAAAATGACTTGCATGTTGCACACGTCTAATTTACACAATAATACTCACTGTATAAGTTCAAAAGAAAGGTACTGGTACTGCATATAAATGTATTTAAATAGCAGAACTTTAAATAATTAAAAAATGATATTGATATTAAATTAAGCTGGGAAGCACATTAACTGCTGAAGGCGAGTTAACTTGCCAGATCACATGCGGAAATAGAACACTTTAATTTTATTCACAGGATACGCATAATGGAAACATAAATGACCGTTAAATCTACATGTTATTTTCATAAACCAAAAAGTAAACTATGCAGCTGAGTTAGGTATCACTGTAGAAAATGAGAAGTTTTTCCAATAAATATTAGTTGTAAAAAAATCCTTTCAAAAAAGAAAGAATACACTCCTGCTCCAATTAATATTACCATGTTAATTACATAGCTTGTCAAATAAATTCAGAAACACCCTCAGTGTTATTACCGCCACCCCCGACCCCCAGCTCCCCAACATATGTGTACCTCACCTTCAATTTCAGTTCTATTTACTGACAAGAAGCTGCAAGCAAAAACATATTATGCAATTTCAGTTGAATTTCAGTCTTGATCCACACAAAAAAAATCACAAGAAATTGAATCTAATTTGGTTTTACATTTCTTTTACCAAATCATGTCAATTTCTTCAGTCTGTGAGATGCAACGTGCCAATCAGATGTCAGCTTCGTTCTGTAATGTACACTAGATTAATAAAAAGCCAGTCACATGTAACCAAGGGAGGATCAAAGAATCAGAATCAGACCTCTATTTGTGTTATTTTACCACTGGAATAGAGAAAAGTAACATAATGCACTATGTAGCACTGACAATGGTGGTTTGGAAAATGTAAAAGAACTATCTGTGTCTTGTTAAAAATGTGTTTTAAAAATATATTACATCTTAAAGGCATAATATCACAGATATTTATGGTTGTTTTGGAATAGTTCTTAGCTACAACTGCAAAATACATTCACTTGACATACATAAAATCATGTTTGTACTTCCAAAAACCTT
>JAUTBZ010167739.1:0-10539 GCA_032361785.1 Lepetodrilus galriftensis | reverse complement strand
GTACGGGTAGGTTTAGCCTTGTTCCCATCAGAATAACCGATTGTTAGAGGCCCAGTGATGCCCGGCATGGAACACTATCAGTACGGGTAGGTTTAGCCTTGTTCCCATCAGAATAACCGATTGTTAGAGGCCCAGTGATGCCCGGCATGGAACACTACCAGTACGGGTAGGTTTAGCCTTGTTCCCATTTTAATTTTGATTGTCGTAAATTTTCGAATTGTGATTGTTTTGTTGAATGACAATGTCAGTTACCATGTTTGATCATTTCAGAGATTGTTTTGTTTTATTCCTGTTGGTGTCACTGTTACTCGTGTGTATGTTTCCTGACATACAATGTCAAGGATACTAGGCGTTGACTACCCGTCTTTGTTTTTCAGAGATTATTTTGTTAGTGTTACTGTTAGTATTGTGTTTCCTGACATACGATACCATGCGCTGACGACCTGTGTTGGTGTTTTAGAATGAACCCCATGATGTCCCCCCCTCCAATGAGTTCCGGGTACGGCTACAGCCCAGAACAGTACCTGATGATGCAGCAGATGTACGCCCAGTACATGTCCCAGTACATGCAGTAGTAAGTATCGGGGCCAGGGGTGGCGCACTCGTATGTAGTTAATGCACGAGGAGCATGTCTCTCGTTGTCAATAGTGGTAGAGGGTTATAATTAAATCAAATAAATATTTGTCCATTTTGATATATGTTGGATATTATTAGAAGACACGCACACACACACACACACACACACATACACATACACATACACACACACACAAAATAATAAGCTGCTGTATTTGCACTGTGACGTCACAACAATGCCATGACATCACAATTTGTAATGACGATGATATCATGATGATTGTCCAACAAGGGATATCTATAATAGATAAGTTGATTTCATACAACCCATTATTGGGGGATAACTCTACTTTAACTAACTGTTCAAATACAACTACAACATTCAGTTCATAATTTCACTTTACCGTTTCCCCCCCATCTCTCAGCTACAACAACGCCTACCAGACGCCTCAAACTGAGCTGACACCAACGGCCCAGGAAGCTGGACCGGCCAATCAGATTCCTCATAACAACGCGGCGGGTGCAGCCAATCCCAACATGCGTATGAACGCGCAGGGCGGGATGGTGGAGGACGAGGATGAAGAGGACGCGGAGAACCGCGACTGGCTGGACTACATCTACGTCATGTTCCGTTTCCTTGTACTCGTCAGCATCGTCTACTTCTACTCCACCATCAGCAGATTCGTGACCGTCTTCACAGGCTTCTTCATCATCTACCTGTGAGTACTGCACTGTTGTCTGTCGCTTGTATGGACGTGCTGTTGTATGATAGATACTTACCTTTAAAACTTACTAGTCCGGACAAAAAAAAACATGAATTTCCTCTAGACCTTAGAATACCTTTAGCACTGGGAGAAATGGCCAGGGTTGGTATTAATTTCCATCTCTAACATTGAACTTCAGACTTCTTTACTATTATGTAACTGTTTGTGACGGCAGATTACAGAAGGGCTGGTTGAATATCCGGAGGAATCCTAACAGGAATCCGCGAGAGCCGGAACAGCCCGAAGCAGCAGCAGCAGCAGCAGAAGCAGAAGATCATAATCAGCAGCCGGAACAGCAGCAAGCAGAGACGGAACAGCAAGATGCTGCACAGGTAGAATGAACTTACATTGTAATTTTTACTGCAAGAATGCCTTCACGGACAACTTTTCTACCACATTGCTATCAATAGGTTTTCACAGAATTGAAAACCTTGTCTGTTTGTTTCATGCTTCTCTCATCGTCAGATGGAAAGTCTTGAGGAAAATCTTTCACTTGCTCTTCTTTCTACAGGCTGCAGCCACCACTGATGCAAACACGGAAGGGGAGACAACTCCTGAAGCAGCTCCTCAGCAGACGGCCCCGGAAGAAGAGCCTAAGCCTGGTTTCTTCGCCGTGGTGTGGTGTTTTTGCTCAACTTTCCTCACTTCTCTGATTCCTCAACAACCTCCTGCTGTCAATGCGAACTAAGATCCTCCCAGAAATCCAGAAACTGGTCATTGAGGGGTCACTGGGAACCCAACTTGGATGTAACCATTTTCTTTTTTACATTTGTAACGTGGTTGGTCAATCATGTGCCTTGACAAAATATTGCATCTCTTTTAGGGAAAAAAGGGCTGTACAATACACTATTTGTCATGATTTTAGCGAAAGGTTTTTCGTCAATATCTCTGTAACTTGTAACCTGAAAGTCATGATGTGTGTCAGATATTGGTGTTCGCAGTTTCCTATCAAAGGAAGATAGTCAATAATTATAATACTGCAGAGAGATTCATCAAATGTTTTTGGCAGATAAGTTCTGGGCCGAAATAGATGACATTTTATTTCAATTTTGATACAAACGTGGCACATTGAATGTACCATAATTCAAGATGGTATTGTAACTAAAACATGTCATAAGTGTGAATTTGACATGAATTTGTACAGAAAGACCCTCAAGGTAATGGTATATGGGTGTTATCGTAGACGATCACGGTACATGCATATATTATTGTACGAATGCTGTGAAGACTTTGTGTGCAAGAAAACGAGAGCCTGTCTAGTGCAAGATTATAGAATTCCAACATAGATTATTTTTGTTTTCCCCCCTCAATATACGGTATATGTGATAAGATTTTTAAGTGCAATAATGTAAAATATGAATTGGATCTTGGTTCAGCACAGCTTTCTAAACAAAACGTGCACTATTATGTACTCTGATAGGCAACGTCTCTAATGGACATGAGTTAGTGTTCTGTTTCTATTTTAACCTCCTCACTGCACAATGGAATAATTCAGCAGGGAGAGGGTTAAGTCTCGGCAGCAGTAAACTTGTTTTCTGTGGAATTTTCTGCAATTTATAAAATTCCTGTTAGGTTAATGAAGCAGAAAATACATCTTTTATGTAAAATGCAGATAGTTTATTGTATATTTCTTCAATCTTTTGTTACTTTAATCTAAGACTGCCTTGTAATGTTAATATCTAAATCTCAATTTCTTTTTGTCAACACAGAGAAAATGCGTTCCATACAACACATGACTTGTCCAGATTTGCTAATCAACCGAGAGTGCACATGTTGTTATTATAATATTGTTATTATATAGTCTGTGTGAAATTGTTGAATGTACAAATGTAATTATAGTCTTATTACATCTGAATTGTGGTGGACTTGCGAGATAGATGGAGTGGAGTTTGATGGCGACGTTCACTTCAGACATGGAGTTTGATGGCGACGTTCACTTCAGACTTGCGTTCATCTCTGCGTGGGCTGTTTTTGGTGTCGGTCACTGCACAGTTGACTTTGCGGTCAGTTTGGTCTTCCAAGACTCGCACGCGTTGACATATCCTCGAAGGTGTAGGAATCGTGCATTGGTTGTGATAATCTTACGAGTATATGTTGGTGCTTTGGAGTGTGGCGTGTTCATGATTTAAGGCGTTATTTGACCTTGCTGGGGTCAACTGGGAATTATGTTAATTGATGGTTTTTTGGGGGGGTATCAACCCTTGCTGTTTGGTTATTCACAATTGCTTTTCTATAGGGATTTTTCATCTGTGTTTTGCAGGAAGAAGGTTAAATCTGTAAAAATAGCATTTTTATTTTTTTTTATTTTTTATTTTTCTTGTAAAATATCTGTACTATTGCCAATATAAATAATCAGTTTGACATTGTAATCATAGACTTTCATTATAACTTTGGCAATTCTCTTCGATCGCATTGCAGTAAAAAGTAGTGTTGATGCAGAGAAACCTAGTGCATTTTGTTATGGGAATTCAAAACCTTTAGTTCATATGCTGTAGTTTGGAATGGTTTTAGGTGCCCTTGTTATTTAAAGTAGAATTGCCCTTGTTATTAAAGTAGAACTGCCCTTGTTATTTAAAGTAGAATGTCTATTTTAATGGGTTTATAGCAAGAATTCATGAGACTGGTGAAGGTGAAATTAATATTTCGGAAAGATTTTTGCAATTATTTTCTCTCTGCGCCTTTTCCATTCTGGCAGCCGTTTCTTAACAGTGGTGACTTTGCACGCTTAGTTGCCAAAACTGTGTGTATCGTGTATTTCTTTACTTAATTGCATGTATCGAATCTCTTGCCGTCATGTCACATGATGTTGTGTCACTTGACGTGATATGTGAAATCCTTGACGATGGTCCGCAAATACCTAATCCTTCCCCCCATCGTACTGCAGTTCATCCTTCGGATCTATAGATATTCGGAACACAGCCGCAGGTGTAGAAATCCTCCTGTATACTTTGTTAATTGTACAATCAGATAATCAGGATTATCCTTATACTATCATATTATTTTTTTTTCAAACATTTTCCTGTTATTGTGCTATTTTTTTTATTGTTTTCAGTTTTGTTTCCATATTGGTGTTATTTTATGATGTGCGAATGAAACGACTACGATACCACACTTGTTGCTAGAAATTAGTATTATTTAATACATCATGAAAGCTCAACATTGTATCTGAAAATAATACTTTTGAAAATTGTAACACAATTTAGTTGCGGATCAACATTTACTACGATTTCAAAACACTTAGGGACATTGTTTTGCCATTGACAGAAAAGAAATACTAATATAATTATTTGGAGATAATATAATTTAATGGCTCAAGTGTGGTAATGCTATAATCCTAGTAAGATCATTATAATCGGACAATCTTTGTCTCTGTTGTATATTAATATATTTGCATATACAAATCTTCACCATCCATAGCTTTTCTGTATTGTTTAAATTGTATTTCTTTCGCCGTCATGTTTATCGAAAATACATGTTATATTAGTTCAAGTTCATTGTGCCAATTACGAAGGTTGAGATCGTTTTCTGATTTTCTTCTCGTAGCTAGATATGCTATTCCTCTTCGAGTGAGTGTCACCATGATTACCATGTACAGATATTTAAAGCGAGAGTTGCACTGCGATTAGTAGCAACCGGGTGAGCAGGAAAATTGGATTATTTCAAAATGGCATTGCTTTTTATTTCTAAATGTGCTGTAAATATTGTAAATTTGTACATAATGTAAATACAACATGTATATTTAGAGAGTATTCCAATTTCTTACAACTTGGAATTTCAAAGCAACATTTGAGAAAAAAATATAAATTATTATATTTAAAGAACAGATGGTTTGGTTCAGATTTCGGACTTTGCCAAAATTTAAACATGTTTATTTGTGCATCCTATACTGTGTTGGTGTAAAACATGAATTGTTCTCTCATTCTCTCACGCTGTCTACTGTGGTAGGTTGGTGAATAACATGTTTGCAATCCCTTGTATAAAGGACTTTCCGAGAAGTGTTGTTACCTCCCCTGAACATTTCCGATTGAATTATCTCCCTTGCCATTTCCTAGTAAATCCCGGAAATATCTATGCCAACAGTGTTAATTCAACGCATTTTACACATGATTTTTAGAAAATGTGCCTATCAGAGCTACCAATTATTGTTGGATAAAAACAAGACATTATCATACATTAAATCTCTGTATTCTCCTCTAGCGAAAGGCGTTCAAATACTTGGTAGCATGTGAACAAGTAAGACAGCCAGTTGCCTACTAAAGAAGACTAGAGTCCAGTGCTAGACTTCAAAAGGGAGAGGTGTTCAAGGGAAGTAACTCGTGCACAACTTGACTTTTCAGAAAGTCCTATACCTACAGTCGTGGCCAGACCACAGCCATTTTCATCACGATAATTCACTTGGCACCATTGTAAAATGGTTATTCCACAAGACTATGAAATGGTTTGAGTACGATTTCACACTCAAGCTAAAATTGTATATGGGAGTTGATATGACTACACTGAACATGGATTCTGCACCATTCCACACAGATTGATTAAAAATATAACTTCTGCACCATTAGCCATAGATTAGCTCCTTTCACCGTATATCAGCTTCATGAAACATTGAATCTGCATCATGTGTGACATGTGCATCATGTTTCATATTCTATGTTTTATAAAGCTATTTGTCGTCGCCTATGGGCGAGATATTTCCGCCGCGACGTAAAACATTAATTCAATCAATATAAAGCTATTTAAACATTAATTCAATCAATATAGTGAATGATGCAGAATTTACATGTTCAGTCATTCACTCTATGTAGAACTGTGCATATTCTGTAGAGTGTAGTCATGTAAATGTTCTCCCATTCCTAATGTCAGTTTGGGGTCATCTCAACAATGCATAATGAAAATGGCTGTGTACAGGTCTGGCGGTCTATGGATCAGAGGAAAACCAGGAATAATATATGTGATGTGTTCAATGATTGTGGAAGCTGTGAAGTACAGTGCGTCTCCTATTATAAACTAGGTGCTTGCATTCAGATAATAAATGTATTTCATATTTAACTGATCACTCGTTTCTTATTCTTCAATATATCCCTCCAGGGTGTGCACTCCAACTATAACACGTGTCTGTTTTCTCGTAATACACTGTCATGTGTGCTTTGAGCATATTATCAGGAGTGTGTTATTACATTTTCTGTGTGTTACTAACATTTGTCCATGCATTATTAACATTTGTCCGTGCCTTATTAACATTTGTCCGTGCGTTATTAACATTTGTCCGTGTGTTATTAACAGGGGCAAATTTAATAACGCATGAACATGTGTTTGCGGGTTTTTTTCAAACATCATTTCAAAATATTCAAAGTACCGGTATGTAGACAAATTCCATTGCCGGGATTCAAACTCTCGCATTTCTAGCACTCTAGTTGACTACGCCAACTTGCAGACGAAAGCCTAACCTAAAGTTGTGTACGTGAATTCAAACGGTAGGCACTTTACAATCGATTCATTCAATTGCTCGTAAAATCCCTGCTCATACTAAGTATAAATATTATAATTTGTATACAAGGTGTATTTGTGTGTTTTGGTAGTGATATATGACAGTTAACACACCGCCCACGGGCGTTATCAGCATGTAATGCACTCTGTTTCAGAAATTACCCCTCGGGCTAATCCTTTCAACATCGTGCATTACATGCCATAAAGCCGTGTATTGACCATCACATAACTGTATCAACAAAGACTTATTATCACATTTACATAATATTGAACAAACATGATTTGACCTTCAAGATATAATACTAGTATATCACTTTAATATAAGTAAATGAAGACAATTTCCAAGTATACAATATATACACATTGCTAATTGAACATTATCAACAAATGAAACAATTGTAACTTCAATATTAAAAGTTTGAATAATAGGCAAAATATGTGCTTGAATTATTTTTATCAATATGTTCATGATTGTACTTGCTTAGAACCATTCAAACAACTAATGTTTCTTTCAGTTACAATCATGTATAGCAATATAACTGTAGAGACCAATTCAAATGCTTCATCAAACAAAATATTTCAAAAACGACTAAGGACATTATGAATTGTACAACAGTGAAGTACCAAAAAAAATGGGTACAGTAGATTCTATATACATATTACTAATACTAGGTAACAAGAATACTTGTAAAATTGGTTGATTTAAAACTCAACAAAATGGTATAGAATAGAATGGTAATTTCATTCTCTGAATGTTAATATTATTGCAAACCACGTCTGTATAACATAGTCCGCATTTCCTACAACTTGGAGTTATTTTACTATTTTTATGTATGTTATTAACTGCATTAATATTGAAAGTGTGCACTGTATGTATGAAATCTTCCATCACTGCACTGTAGGACGTGAGTAGGCAATACTAGAGGTTGCATTGTGTCGTGCTCCGCTCTATAGACTATATGTATGTAATCCTCTTCAGACTCGCACGTTTGGTACCGTCTTCCCTGAAAACTGATTCATGACAGTAATAAGTTGAGAAGTCTAATCCATGAACGATCATCGATGGCTTTTTTTTATCCTAGAAATTAAACAAAAGTTTCTGAATTTCACCAGGTGTGTCGTTTAAAATGTAAAGTTATGCATTCTCCATATCACTGTATGTGATTATTATGAGAATAAATCTATTCTGCCATGACCAGTCAAAGATGTTTTGGGGTAATTTCTTCGATTTTGAATGATTTATTTTTACATAGTTTTTATGTTTTTTAAACTGCCATGAAACTTCTAGTTAAAATGAGCCCCTTTGCCATCTTTGGGACATCGCCCCTCCGCATTAAATAATGCTTACTCAAATTTTTATATTTTGTTTGTATTCTGGTGCAAAAATATAATTCAGAATTAAAATTTTTTGTTAGATAAGACCAAATAAGAATTCGAAATTTTATTTATTTTTCATTTCATAAAGTATTTGCCGAGATGATCTACCAAAATAATGTATACGTTTATTCATTTATCCCAGAATATTAGTCTATGCAGTAGCGCTATGTATATGTACACTCATTATTATTATTTTTTAAAATTTTATTTTTAGTAGTAGTAGTAGTAGTAGTAGTAGTACTTCTATTATTATTATTATTATTATTACTACAGTATTATTATTTTATTATTTTTATTATTAATTATTATTATTATTAATTATTTATTATTATTATTATTATTATTATTATTACTACTACTACTACTATTATTACTATTATTATACCTCAACGTCGTCTTCTGGGTTTGGCATTATCACGTAAACAGCCTTTTCAGAAGGCCCTGCTGACGATCTGCTAGAATGACCGGAAACTGAAGGAGGAACGGGCGTACGAGACTCGGACATCTCTCCGTCTTGGTCAGGGCAGCAGGCGTCGACATTGTAGTCTTTGAACCAAGCATCATATCTAAATTTTAAATAAAATTATTTATTGAGAAATGCAAGATTATTCGCACCCTCCCAGCAATGGCGCTCTGTCTGGCGTCTTGCTCAGCATCTTCAAAATAACGATTCGACTAGCTCGCTCATTACCTTCTATACCGACTAGCAACACACTTCACTTGCGTCTTGCTTAGGCCTTTTATTTTTAATAAATTGGTTCACGGATCTTTTCGAGGGATGTCTGATGTCGGAGGAGGGGAAAAAATAAAAAATAAAATTGGCCGATAGATTGAATGGATTTTCATAATGTTCATATTTGCATATTTTAAGCATTAAATACTGAATTGTCATGAAACTTAGTCCCACCTGTGTACTGATAGTGATACACATTAATATTAATACTACATTTCCACAATATTATTATGAGTGACCATGTCACCTGTCAAAAATGGAAGAAAACCACCATAGATCTAGATATATATGTTGATTTATTAGTTAAAATATACATGTATAACCAAAACCACTCTGAATGAACACAAACCTTCAACTATAGATCATTTTGGTATTCGCATGAAGGAACATAAATGGTAAGAAATGTAAAAAAAAATATTTAAAATATTAAAACATTTTTTTCAATTTTCGGAAAAATGGAGTCGGCGGATCCGTGAACCAATTTATAAAAAATAAAAGGCCTCATGTTGAATTACTCGACAAGTACTCAAGTTGAATTACTCGACGAGTATTTGAGTACTCGCCTGCAAGTCGGGGATACGCCTTGCTTTCGGTTGCATGCTCTCACGGATTATATTTAACTCAGACGGCCAAATAAGCAATTTCCTAACTTTTTCGGTCGTATTAATAGCACCTATAGTATAAAGCTTTCGCAAAACAAACTAATTTTTAAATTTTTTAAATCTGTATGTCCACCATTGGCATTGTTCATTACAGGTCCTGGGCAGGTGGGCAATCCTTACTCTCCACCCCTGTAAAGTTCTATGAAAACAGACAGATTTAACTGTACTCTTAATTACACAGGAGCACTATGCTAGAGTTGTGCCCCCTTGATGTGAGGTCTCACCAGTGTTGTAGTCCTGTATAGTCGTAATCATGCCGGTGCCAGGCTCCTGTTTCTTCCCTCTCTGTGACAGCTCATCTACACGTAACAGCCTGTACTGGTAGTCGAAAAAACTCTGAAACAGAAACCAATATAGTTAGCCAACACTGTATAGGACTTTCCGAAAAGTCTAGTTACTTCCCTTGAATACCCCCTCCCTGAAGTCTAGCACTAGACTATAGTCTTGTTTAGTAAGCAACTGGCTGTCTTGCTTGTTCGCATACTAACAAGTGTTTGAGTGCCCTACGCTAGAGGAGAATACAGAGATTTAATGTCTGATAATGTCTTGTTTTTATCCAACAATAATTAGCCAGCTCTGATGCACACATTTTCTAAAAATCATGTTTAAAATCTGTTTAATATTAACACTGTTGGCATCCATATTGCACCGGGATTTACTAGGAAACGGCAAGGGAGATAATTCTCGGAAAGTCCTATACTGGTCATCTATAGTTAGCTAACACTTGTACACAAGTCATGAGCAACTGGTGATCGGCTAATACTATACCTTCCTATTCGTAGGAGGGCGACCAATACTGGGTATGTTGTATTCCATGTCCACGGTGAACTGGTTTGGGATCCTAGGGAATGTCACGGTCCGCTTACGGCCAATACACACCACGCCGCGGGGAGTCTGTAAAACAATATGATTTTCAATTACTAAGCTAAGGCACTGTATGTTG
>JAUTBZ010167728.1:0-10541 GCA_032361785.1 Lepetodrilus galriftensis | reverse complement strand
AAAATCGAGAGAGAGAGAGAGAGAGAGAGAGAGAGAGAGAGAGAGAGAGAGAGAGAGAGAGAGATAAAGAAAGAGGTAGAGAGAAAGAGGGATAGAGAGAGGGCAAGAGAGAGAGAAAGAGGGAGAGAGAGAGAGGGAGAGAGAGAGGGCAAGAGATCTAGCGATAGAGAGAGAGAAAGGGAGAGAGAAAGAGGGAGAGAGAGGGCAAGAGAGAGAGGGCAAGAGAGAGAAAGAGGTAGAGATAGAGAGAAAGAGGGAGAGAGAGAGGGCAAGAGAGAGAGAGAAAAGGGGAGAGAGGGCAAGAGAAAGAGAGAGAAGGGGAGAGATAGAGAGAGAGAGAGAAAGAGGGCAAGAGAGAGAGAGAGAGAGAGAGGGCAAGAGAGAAGACAGGAGAGGAAATGAGAGTCCAGCCACCCCAGGTAGCCTACAGGTGTGGGTCAGATTACTGAGATAGCCACACTCTCAAGGCAGCAAGGCTATCAGCTACATGGCCTTTGTTCTCCACCCTCAGATCGGGCGCCACAACAGTACAAGCACCAACACTAAACCTGCGCACACTTTATCAGCAATCTACAAACAAGAGATACGTGGTACGTTGTTAACGGGGACAAATTACTACCGGTGCTGGCTATACCCTCTTATTAAAGGACATGCAAGACTTCGTAGACCTGCAGACTTCAATAGGACTTAAAAGTTCGCTAAGCCTTTAAAATAAAAGTACAGTTACCATGGTTATCAGGTTAGACGTATATACCTTACTGCTGAAAATGACTGGGACTGCTATTTTCAGTCGGATGTTACACATTTACTCAATACCAACACTACAAATTCACACTGTAACAGTCAATATTTATTGTGTTAAACCATGTTAACTTGGGTTATGTGGCAGCCTTGGTTTATATATTAGCGTGGTATTGATACAAGACAGATCTACACATTACCATTCATCCGTGTGCATACAATTAAAAAAAACATTTGTGCTGACATCTAAACATGCCATAACCAGAATTTATTTTAATTAAATTCAGCAGGGAAGAGTAACTATAAAATGGGTTAAGCTTTGATGGGTAGTTTGGTTTTGTTAATGAATGTGGCATTTTAAAATTGAATTTTCAGCTTAATGGATTATTCTTATAATAAGTGGGGCTTTTTAAATGGATGTTCAGCTTTTAACATAATATTTGAATTATTTTTTTTAGATATTTAATAAATTTCATAATGACAATAAATTCTCAATAATTCATGACCTCATTGAATGCAAGTTGTAACCATATCGCACCCTTAATTCTTAAAAATAGCTTGAATAAATATACCAAATATAGCTGTAATTTTCCACAAGTTGTCAGTCAATTTTACCACATCCTTTTATTTCCCCTCTGGCTAGAACATGCTAAAACAGTTGGTTCATTGCTGCCCGGGACAAACAATCTACATGTTAACAAGGTTAATAACCTCACAAAAGCAAACCCTGTACAGGTATAAAAACAGGCAATGACTGGGTCGTAACGTCCTTTAAACTCAGCAGGACATTTCCTCCACAAATAGCAGGACATTTCCCCCACAGATGTACACTTCCTGTCGCCAAAGGAAATGACTGCAGAATACAGAACAGTTGTACTACTCGAGCATGTCCTGAAGAAATTGTCGGTGTATTGATGATGACGGTGTATTGATGACGACAGTGTATTGAGATTGTCGGTGTATTGAGGACGACGGACCCCGCGGTAGTTCAGTGCCACACCTCTAAGTGCTGCCCCTCCAGGGGACTGAATGGACTGAAATGGGACTGAAATGGACTGAATGGGGACTGAATGCCAGTCTGTGCCGTGGATTAAACGGGAGTGCCCCACTGAACGCCGTCGTCATTTGTCGGCATTGTAACACCACTTAATCTCAAAATTCTAAGTTAACGCATCTCATTCACCAGGTTCGCGAGTTCTATGCGAGAATTATTCCACGAGAACGAACATTCATATTTAGTTTGAATTTATGAAACACTAATAATATTGCTTAGCCATGTGTAAACCCTGCAGTATGCATTGGCCTGGCGTTCAATTAAGACAGGTGGGCAATAAAAAAATAATGGACAAATTATTATCCAAATTTATCTTCTATAAGAGACTCAGCGACCACCTGTTAAATTAGTACTACAGATTTCTACGCTAATGCCCAGACTTGCTTCATAATGAATGCAAAGTTTACTAAATTCGAACCAGAATGCACAAATTTGTGCTTAACCTCAGGACGAAGTATCCTCCAATTCTCAGATAATTCTTTAATGTTGCGATGATTACCATTCTGGTCACAAAAATAATGACAATAATTTCGACACTTTGTAAAATATGGCATTTTCTATATTGGTAATAAATCAAGGTTCAATGTGCCTGATGAAGGTTACGCAACTGTTTGGCAATAAACACGATAAACCATCGCGAGAGTTGTCGGCATCTTGTTCATTGTCATGACAATAGCCACAACACTTTCCTGATAACATAAATAATTAATACAACATCAGATTACTCATGGCTCAGTTATGTTTTCCATTTGACAAGACTACTTGATGAAAAATGTGCTATCAAAATTATCAAAAGCATTAATATCAATATTTTACAGCGTTCAATAACCCATGCTCTATAATCACTCGCTATCCATTATCAAAAATAGCAATTACTACGAAAGGCAAATCAATTTGCTTTTGTCAGACTGAGTTTTAATATCGTAATTTGCTTTTGTCAGACTGAGAGTGATAATATCATGATTTGCTTTTGTCAGACTGCAAGTTTTAATATCATAATTTGCTTTTGTCAGACCGCGAGTGATAATATCATGACTCAGAGTAGAGAAGCAACATAACGTCTATTAAATGTAACACATAATAAATAACACCCATGTCAACACGGTTACCTGCATGAACATTTTCATTAGGCAACCGATGACCGTTAATCTTGCAAATTATTTAAGGTTATTGCCTAGCAGACTACAGAAAAGAAACATCCAATATTTGCCGGAGCAATTATCACGATTATGGGCTCATTGCTTTGAAGTTTGCGGGAGTAATTATAGCTGGTTGCTTTTGAAGTTGCGCTAGTGGTTTGTGTCCACAGAGTCTTTTCAAGTACGCTACAAACCTTCCTGGTCTTTGTAGGCTCTCTATAAGACCATTTCATCATTCTAGCCAGTCTGCTGGTGGGACAGAGGAAAGTCTTGGCATGTCCGCGGGGAGGGGCAGAGATACAGGGGGCCAGTAGGTTATGTATCCTGGTTAGTGATGCCAGGAAGTATCCCGGTCAGTGATGTCAGGTGGATATATCAGTAAGTAATGCCAGGAGCCTGTACTCTTGTAGATATCCTGGTCAGTTATGTCAGGAGTCTGCACTGTTAGATATCCTTATCAGTTACTAGTATGCCAATGGGTATCCTGGCAAATGATGCCTGGAGTCTGTACTCTTGTAGATATCCTGGTCAGTGATGCCAACAGGTAGATATCCTGGTCAGTGATGTCAGGAGTCTGCACTGTGAGATATCCTTGTCCGTGATGCCAACGGGTATCCTGGCAAATGATTCTAGGAGTCTGCACTGGTAGGTATCCTTGTCCGTGATGCCAATGGGTATCCCAGCCAATGATGCCAGACGTTTGCACTCTTGTAGATATCCTGGTCAGTGATACAAAAGGGCATTCCAGTCAATGATGCCAAAAGGTAGGTATCCCGAACAGTGATGCCAGCGGCCTGCACTTTAGTATGTATCCTGGCCAGTGATACCCGAAAGTATCCCATTTAGTGATGTCAACAGGTACCGTAACTATCCCGAACACTGATACTAGGAGTTTGCACTCTGGAAAATATCCTAACAGGTACTAGTAGATAGAAGTAATTAAATCACCTCCTGTATTTTCTATTGCAATGATGCCACGAGTCTGCCCTCTGGTAAATATCCTAACAGGCAGATAGAAGAAAAGAAAACTATCTCCCGTGTTTTCTATCTCAGTGATTCCACGAGTCTGCCTTCTGGTAAATATCCTAACAGGCAGATAGACGAAAACTATCTCCTGTGTTTTCTATCTCAGTGATGCCACGAGTCTGCCCTCTGGTAGGTATTCCTAGTTGGGGCATCTTCGGACACGCTGGGCCACATGCTTGTGTCACAGATACAGTCTCTGCACACTCTGACCACACAGTAGGCGATATGGTACATCCTTCAACTGCCCTGCCTAGCCCCGGGGCCAGAAGAGCCTCCAACCATGGCCTTCCCTGGGTTATATATCACTTCCAGACGGACACCACCTCACACCCGTCTGTAGGAGGCCTTGTGGCAGTAATCAGTCCCTCATTACCCACTTGACGCACAATATCTTAGTCCGACCCCTAGGGGTTAGGGCATTGTACCTCCAGGACCAGGTCAAGAGGTCGGCTGAACAATGACAGATCTTTTTCGTAATCCCATAAAACATGCGTGTCGCGGGGATATACCCGGACTGGAGTGCGTCTTCCTTGGATGATCCTGAAAGTGTTATCTGCGCCCGGATCGGCGGAGTTCGTAATTAAGACATCCGAGTGGACGTGAAATATCGGTGCGATAATCCTGAGAGGAGATCGACTAACTGGAGTTGGGAGTGAGATGTGTGTGTGTGTGTACGTCAACGACCAGGGTCACGGTTGACACTCCGACACTCCACAGATAAAACAAACGCTACAAACACGGCAATCGGGAGGCCGAGTGGGGTGCCGTCCGGTGTGGATGTTGGCCGGCCGTGGAGGAGGAGCACTTCCTACTACTGTGCCAACACACACAGGTAGATGGCACGGCAAACAGGGTGCCTGCTGAATGGCCAGGCAATCGACCTGCAGGTGGGCCAGTCCATGTCAGGTGCTCAGGGGAGTGACGCATGACTGATTTCATTGTTCCTTGCAGGTATGGGGAGGAGTCTATTTACATCTGGGGGGGAAAAGGGTGCAGAATTTCTGCAGAGATTATCTCAGATCTCTAGATCCACTGTGCAGACGGCGTTGAGATTTCCTCTTCGGTCGCACTGCTCTTAAATATTTGCTATAGTAATCTTACCTCGAAAAAAACGTTCATAGCAAATGTCACTAGTAAATACAACTTGGTACGTAGTAGAAAAAATGGCATACTTGTTTAACTTTTTTTCATGTAAGCATATATTGCACTACATTCTTGTAATAGATCTGTGGGTGTTTCCAATTGCAATCCATACGAGTGAGGGAGAGAGCGAGTTATTGCATACAGTTCCTGTGGGAACCGTTCATCCAACTGCGACAAGCGATCAATACAATAATCCAGGTATTCATTGATTAACTTTCAACTGAAAAATACATCGATGACTATATGGGACAAATATTTCTGGTTCTATAATACAATTATTACGAGTGGAATGAAACCGTTGAAGGAAATGTTTGCGATATTTGGCGAGTGATTATGCAGTTTAACGTCACTGCGGGAATCTTTCACCACTTTGGGACAGCCGCGATATCTAGCCGGTGGATATCAATGGAGGGTGGGGGGTCCACCGACAGTGATAACATTCATTGGAGAGATAACTTGAAGGAGATACGAGGAGTGGGCCAGACTATGCCACGATATGGTCGTCAGGCAGGGGGCCAGACTATGCCACGATATGGTCGTCAGGCAGGATATCACCAAATACACATAAATACGAGGACACACACAGATACACACAGTGAGACAGACTTGTGCATGCACAGACACAGACAGACAGACACACACACACACACACACACACACACACACATACAGAGAGATGCACATACACCATACACACATTTTCATCACACCTAGTGAGTCACTATGAAGTCTTTCACCCATTTGCGACGATCATCACACCCACAAATATGTAATAATTTAGTGTGTTGTAATACATTAATACCTAAAAAAGATCTAATCAGAGCCAATCTGGTGCACAATTAAAACAAATATTAAGTCACACATGCTTTCTAACAGTGACTGAACATTCATATCTCTGATTGCATTGACTCACTGATACCGGTATGTAAGAAAACTGAATTAATGTTTAAATGAGTATCATAACATTTTGACAAATAATAAAATTAAAATAACATGTTAAAAATTCAACTGATAATATCATTGTGGGCATTTTTCATCCACATTCAATATGTTCAATTATCATTTTTTAAAACAAGAAAACACTGGATTTGAATAGATAGAATTGTCAGACACACGTAGTAATCAGCCAACGGTTAAACCTGACTCATACCGTAGACACAGACTAATAATGAAATGAGTTTTTTTCCGCCCTAACTCTCTCCAAAAACAAATATTGTCAGGCTTTGTATTGAAATACCACTGGTATTTTCTCTAATCTCGCTCCGACTGAGATAATCTGGACATTTTTGGCATGTTTAGAACCTGTTTTCGTTCCAGCCGTTCAACTCATAGATGCTTTTGAAGATGGATATTTTACTGACACTTCATCTACTTGATTCTCAATGATGTTTCTATGTCCACTACAACTCAATATGATTCTGTTAATTGCATCACAGTTTACTGCATATGTGAACATATTCCTGTTAAATGTATATTCCTGCTACTTGATAAATATTATATACTCTTTGCCCAAGTTAATTGCACATTCCCATTAATATGTGCATGTCCCTGAGTAATTGAGTATCCATGCATGATAATGTGCATCAATATAATAATAATAATAATAATCTATAGCAATGAGTTCAAGCTAGGCTGCTCACAGGCACTTAACATTATCCCTGTCTAGGGAGTGGTTTACCTAGACAGGGTCTAGACAGAATTGCAGATATTAAGAAATTAATACTATTATAATTGTAAATTGTGTATTTATCTTATTGGTGTGTTCATTGTAAGCATTTATGGTATCTTGTGTATTCATGATAACTGTTTATTATTTTAGTTACTAGACATATCACTTTAATATATTTATTTTAATCTTTAAAAGGATTTTTAATTCTATGGAAATGTTTCAATATATAATAATGGATACGTATGTGAAGGAAGGATCAGTGAATGTAGGCATTTTGTATTTTTAAATAATTACAAAGGCATTTCATGGCATGTACTACTGGTCTAATACTTATGATGTTGATAAAAATCTTTTTGAACAAATGCTTTACATTCACCGCTCCAGGGCATCTGCAGTTGCCTGCAGCATAAAGGAGGATAATGAACACGTCCTGTATAGCTGAGCCACATCCTGATCCTGATGGTGTTACGGATAACCAACTGATATATCGCACTGGTCTATGCCAATTGTTTTTTATAAAGAGTATTATTTCAACTGCTATACTGCCAATAGCGGGCTTGAATTTGAACAAATGGATACAATACGAGAGATCACAACAAGGTCAACATGTAAATAATAGCCAAGACATAAAATACATCTTGCAACATAGTTTACTGTCTTTTAATCTTGTTTTGTTTTGTATTTGGCTCAGTATTTTCTATTATCTCACAGTAATCTCCTATGCAACCAGGGTGACATGGTTCAACGTGAAGCTGAGCCACATCCTGATATTACGCCTACGTTTCATGAAAGGGGTGTATATTTATGCTGGACATAAATCAGGACGCATTAGAGTTACATGTAATTCTGTGCTTTATGTCCTGATTTATGTCCAGCATAAATATACACCCCTTTTGTGAAACGCAGGCAACAGTACTAAAACTTTTCTAGTTGATGATGGTTCAGTAGGTGCAAATATGTGCAAATGCCAATGCTTTCAGTTTTAACGCTAATATTTAATTGATATACTGTAACTGGTAACATAATTATGTAAAGAGATGTACATTATTAAATTTCCAGGTGGAAGTTTTCACCAATTGCAATTTTAATTTAATTTTACTGTTTTGTTAATATTTGTATTTTTAATTATTTTTCAAAAATATACAAAAAGATTTTTAAAATGTAGAATTAAAAAATGGGGGTACATGTATTTGCCATTTATTATGGATTTAAATTTAAAACATTATTCAGAGTGTGTGATATCCACGTAATAAAATGACAGTGTTAATCTAGATTCATACAGGTGATCATTATGAAATACGTGACGAGATGCTCTCAGCTAAATCATTATTTGGGGACGAGATGGAGGAGTTTGCAAACATTTGCACAGGTGCAATCCATAAGACATGTAACCTGATTGGCTTAACTTAAACAAACAGTAAAGCCTTGATAAAATAACACATTCTATAAGTTTGTTACATTAACTGTCATCATCATCATCAAGATTCACTAAATTCGAACATGGCCCTCCAAAATAAAAAATTCAAAATTTAACTGACAAACTTCCAGATTGTTTCTCTAACTGTGTAATGTTTAAATTCTATATTTGCTCATTAAAAGTAAATATTCCCCATGTAAACTTTAACCAACGATGACCTCTCGCTAATTTTCAAATTCAAAACAGACCATCTTGACCTTCCTTAAGGCATTAAGCAATATCAAAATACAGATCCACGATTAACAGAGTCAAAGACAGTGCGAGAACATCCCACTGACATTTCATTCATTTCATCCATTGAAAACCTGCAGATAGCTGGAAGGAAAGTCACATTGTCCTCTTGAGCTGCAGAAGTTGAGGTCAAGAAGGGCCAACTGAAAGGTTACCGGCATCCGATGCCTGCTCGCCAACTGACGAGGCACTTGTTAATGTGGGCAGGCGGCACAGAGGTGTGCGAGTCGGGCTATTTGCTGCCGGAGAAGAGTTGACAGAAACCGGGGAGAAGGCAAACATGGCGGAGAGAGAAAGATCAACAGCGTGTGGACGACACTGTACCGGAGGCTGTTGACTCCAAACACAGACCACCTTGACTCCCTCCCTGCCTCCCTGCCTCTGGGTTCAACTCTCTTGCCTCCCTGCCTCCCTGCCTCCCTGCCCCTACACCCACTGAGTCTGGGTTCAACTCCCCTGCCTCCCTGCATCCCTTCCCTGCCTCCCTGCCTCCCTGCCCCTACACCGACTGAGTCCCTCCCTGACTGACCCTACACCGACTGAGTCTGGGTTCAACTCTCCTGCCTCCCTGCACCGACTGAGTCTGGGTTCAACTCTCCTGCCTCCCTGCACCGACTGAGTCTGGGTTCAACTCCCCTGCCCCCTGCCTCCCTACTCCTACACTAACTCAGTCTGAGTTCAACTCTCCTGCCTCCCTGCACTGACTGAGTCTAGGTTCAACTCTCTTACCTCCCTGCCCCTACACTGAGTCTGGGTTCAACTCTCCTCCCTCCCTGCCCCTACACTGAGTCTGGGTTCAACTCTCCTGCCTCCCTGCACCGACTGAGTCTGGGTTCAACTCTCCTGCCTGTCTCCCTACACCGACTGAGTCTCCCCTGCCTGTCTCCCTACACCGACTGAGTCTCCCCTGCCTGTCTCCCTATGGAGTCCTCTGACAGGCTTCTGCAGGGCAGACAACACCAGGTACCTGTGCTATTAAGGTACCCATGACTTAATTGCACCACGGGGATGATCAATGTGACCCAGTATTTGGTTGTTCCGGAGAACGAGACTGATAACAGGCCTCTACAAACTACTCTCCCCCTCTCTCCCTCATCTCTCATGCCCCTTCTTTCTGAGCACTTTTATTTTATTTTCATTTTGTCTCTTCTTTTTTTTACTGCCCAACCATTGCTTGTTTACCTCTGTTTTTCTCACTTCCCCCTTCCCCCCTTGTGATGTGCATCCCCATTCTACTCTTCGAGCACTTTAATATTATTTTTTTATTTCTTTTTTATGCTTTTGTGAACCTACTTTTGTTTGCACCTTCCCCTTGTAATGTGTCAAATCCCCTCTTTCCTCCGAGTACTCTAAATCCTGGGGTTTTTTTTATTAATCTTAACCCGCTCCCTGCTGTATTCAGCACAGGCATTGCTCTTTATATGGCATCCCCAGTTGCTCCAGCATGTAGAGGGTTAAACATTACATGTATACTGCCTTTTTTTCCTTCCAATTTCCTTCCAATTTCTCATGATTTGTATCCCCATTTTATGAAATTGTATATCAGGCCCTACAATTTCATATCATGCTGAAGCTCAAATATCAGGGGATTTGTAAATAAAACCTCATAAAAGGTTTCCTCATCTTGGAGGGTTTCGTAACCTCAGGGTCTGCCCAAAGAACTGCAAACCTTTATGTACGGCTTGAATGTAAATACTGAAGAACTCACAAGCTGAAATGTGTTATTGTTATTGTTTCTCATTCCCATTGCTATTACATTTATCAGAGTATTTCAGATACTTCAGGGACTGTTGCAGTGTGTGGATTTATGGAATTGTATGAATAAAGCTAAACCAAATGGGATCGAAATGGGAAAGACTGGATATTGAATTGCCTACCTTTAACCCTCTCCCTGCTGGATTAGGCAAAAGCACTGCTCATTAGGGCATCAACGGTTTCCTTCAGCAAGGAGAGTGTTAAACCCACCTACCACCATTGCTATCTAAATATGTACATCGTGTATGTAGCATATATTTATTGACTAATGTGTGACTATTCAAATTGGACAGACCTTCTTCTAAG
>JAUTBZ010167717.1:0-10541 GCA_032361785.1 Lepetodrilus galriftensis | reverse complement strand
TCCGTAAATGGACATATACAAAATACTCGTTAAACATGAAAACTCACATCGACAAAATCTCTCAATTTGAGCCCTACACCATATTGGATGCGGGTAACTGCAGTTACCCGCATGCGGTTCCCCCCTGTGAATATATGTGTGTAGGTATTAGGTAAAGTCCCTGGTTTGTAGACTGATGAGGTAGAAGCTTATACTGGACTGCAGACTAACATTTTGAGTTACTTGCCAGTAGAGCAAGTCAGGGCAAGTTGCAATGGCACCAAAGGTGCTAGATGTTAAAAAGTAGATTGCCCGCAGTCCAATTTAACTTGCCCCTGTACATCAGGCATATGTTAGTCCAGAGCCCTGTTATATTGATGTGTTCATCTGTGGAACCAGCAAGAATACAATTAGTGACTTTAGGACAACAAACTTGGGTCTGAATCAAAGATGTCAGTCAACATTTTCTTGGTACCACAGGGCCAATTTCCCCAGCAATGCCATCCAGCCGTCTCATTGGGTCCTCAATGAGCAGATTGCAGTGTGGTGTTTGTCCTCACAGTAGCAGCTAACTAAGCACTCACTGCAGACAGACAGACAGACAGACAGACCAGCCATGCAGACAGACAGACAGACCAGCCATGCAGACTAGGAAACATCTAGGAAAGCATCCAGCTGAAAAACAGATAAGCATATATCTGTTAGAAAGACCTTGAGTGTGGAATGTATGCACATTGACATTGGCACACACCCAGACCCAGTTCTCGTAGGTGATCTCAGTGTACAACTCTTCCTCATGATTGTCTTGTGTTATACTCATCCCAGAAACAAAGCTAATTAATATTATTGTTTAGAAGAAGGAGTACATGTGCTATTCTAGTACCATCTAACAGTCAAAGGGCTGAGATAACAATGATGTATGCTTACAACATTACATTTGTTGAAATTTGAATTTGTTTTAATTGAGCACCAGACTGAGAAGTTTACATGCCACCTTCGTTTTGTGAAATGTTGTTGTTTTAACCACAGTGTTGTTGAATGATGAGTCCTTCCTACCAACAGTATACTGATGTGAACAGTCGCAGCATTGTCTACTAGTAATACTGGATGCTTTTAAATTAACATTGGACTGAGAATTATATCGTGGTACCTTTGTTTGACACCATTTGTGAAAAATCACCTTGTATCCTAGATAAAATATGACTTATATGGAGGTTCATTTATCAAACCAACATTCCACATACTCAGCTGGTCTGCAATGCACATGCACACTAACTAGCCAGAGTATACCTCCGACTGATGACTCCAGTGTGCTTCTAGCTAAGCCATCTCCAGTATGCATGACTGTTCTGCGACTGAGCCCCGACTAAGTCATAAAGCAGTTAGATGCTGACAGGTACAGTGTTAAGTATGTGCCATCACCACGGGGCATCCACATCTATGGGAGGATGCACGACCTACTAGGACTCGTACAGGAAGTGGTACATTGACCTTGCTTCTCCTTCTCTTAGAATGCCTCTCATCAAGGCATGTGAAATAGTGGGATGACTGCAAGCAACTGTTCTGTATGATCAGATAACAAACATGAACAATGTAAAGCCACAGAGTTCTCGTGGATCTAGAAAACATTGTTGTGAGTTTCAATGTATATTTACAGTTAACAGTAAATTGATGGTAATTGGAGAGGAATATGCTGTTTCCAGTGGACTGATGTAATCTGTTTTGAATTGTTTGAATTGTTTACGATATTCCAGTACCTTGCACTCTAAAAATGTGGATTGTTTTTGGTTATAACATGTACAAAGCATATAAAATATTAGGGACAATTCATTCTTTATATATATCGTATATGTATACACAAAAGAAAAATATGTTATTAAAGAAAGTAAGAGCATAGGTGAACTGATGTATACCCTCCTTAACTACCTAAATCTCATCTACATTTCCACTCATACTAGCATCCACATCTACCCCCCACATCCACGTTGCTACATTACATTCACATTGCCACCCACATGGCCACCTCACATCCACATTGCCACCTACATTGCCAAATAAGTCTCAGCACTGATATTCTCTAGTGGATAATGATGGCATCGAGGATGTACAAGTCTTGGGAGGTTAATTTCACTATAGACAGTGACAACATGAAGTGAAGAGCTTGAATTTTAGCCAGACCATCTGGCAGACTCGCCTCAATTTTACTGACATCACTTGAATATGACTTGACACACTTATATCTGAATTGGTACTTTAATCTTACTTGATTGAATCTGACTTGACATACTTAAATATGAAGCTGTGACTTGACATACTTGAATCTGACTGACTCAGATCTTGGATTTCATTTATTTTTTGGTAAGGAATCTTGACAGGAGAATAGATTGTGTTTCACAAAAGAGTCATACTAAATAATATTGGCAATGTTGAGGGTGTACACCATGCTTATGCTATACTAGGAAATACATAAACCTGTAGGTATACCACAGTGAATACAGGCCTGATTGGTTGGAAGATCATAAGTGGATAGTACTCGGGAACCATAGTAAATAACACTCGGTCATGAAGCAACAAACATTCATAGAAGCCGACATTCCTGTTCATGGCAGCTGTATCAGTGCTCACCTAAAATGAAGACTTTGAATGAAGAAAGTATGATAGTGCTAACATGAAATTTAACATTCGTGACTCCAGTTTGAATGTTCTACTTTGAATTGATATTATTGAAATGATATGCTGATTGACTTGTCTCCTCTGACTAAGTAGGAAATGATATGCAGATTGACTTGTCTCCTCTGACTAAGTAGGAAATTATATGTTGATTGACTTGTCTCCTCTGACTTAAGTAGGAAATGATATGCTGATTGACTTGTCTCCTCTGACTAAGTAGGAAATGATATGCTGATTGACTTGTCTCCTCTGACTAAGTAGGAAATGATACGCTGATTGACTTGTCTCCTCTGACTTAAATAGGAAATGATAAACTTGGCAAGATGCTGGCAATAACGACTGCTGATACAACACAGGTCAGTTGGTTAGGTTCCTAGATGCTGTGAATATCCATTGGTTTGTCTACTCACCTTGCTGACAAGATTGTATGTGGTCTGAATAGACCGCATCTGTAGGTTCATGCAGACCATGGATTTAGACCAGCATTCCTGCAGACCCAGAATTCCTATGACCAATGATTCCTGCAGACCAAGGATTCCCATGAAGACATTAACATAATTAAAGCATCCCTAGTGCCATTGCAAAATGAGATAAGTTTATATTAATGCAAACATGAACTAATTAGATGTTTTTGCTGCTGATGTTGACTACTTTTGCATTTGTTTATGAATTATTGGTTTTAGGGTCAGAGAATATGGAAGAAGATTTTGACGTAAATCTTTAGTGCTTTTGTTGTTGCTGTAACATCCACCATGACTGTTTATATTGCACAGTACTGGTAGGACCTAATGGAGATTTTAGCATGAACTTGTTGATAAAAAAGCTGTAAAAAGTGCCAGACACTTGTGGATTGCTAAAAGTATTTTTGGCACTATGACAAGATACAGGTGTCTGGAAAACTAGGGTCCTGTTTCACAAATAATGTAAAATCATTATGTTTAAAAAATACCTACAACATTTAAATGATATTTTGTATTAATAGATGTTTGTTGACAACACTAATTTTAGTATTGTGCCTTTACTTTTGTAGTCATCTGATTAAGTGAAGAACATTCATAGTATCATCTGACTTCTATGTGATGGCCACCACCACAACCACCAACATAAAACCCACTTCTATTTTCCAGATACTGATCTACCATAGACGGGGCAAAGGTTGCATGTATTTGTTTATGCCCCACCCCAGATCATGTCGGGTTCTGTCCAGTTCTGTTTGGGTGTTAGTTGGTAACCAGGGAAACATTTCAATTAAATGAAAGGATGTGTCAGGTGTTAAATTAGTTCCAGACTTGAGACACCAAGCAGTTATTATAATCATTGAGCAGGAGCCCAGTCTGTCCCCCCAGAACCATGTGAAGGGTATGGGATGTTCGTTCTTTGTATACATACAAACCAGCCCCCTACTGATGAACATAATAGATAGTCTTTGATGTTTGGACCGGCTTGGAGCTATGTACCATTATCAGGAGGAGCTATCCAGGTTGTTAATAATTGTAATAAGTTCATTATGAAAACATTTTAAAATACTAGGTACGTATACAGTATTGTAGTAAAAAAGGTCTCTGAGGCAGAAGGCAAAATAAAGAGTTTTCCCACTTTTGGATAGTAAAAATTATCTAAGACTAATAACATATCTTTTAGAATGTAAGTGAAATTTTTACTTTTATTTTGTGTAGGCTGGGAGTGTGTAGGCTGGGAGTGTTCTTTGTTTATTTTAGGTTCATTTATCAACCTGTGGTCCTGGCTTTACACCTGGTTTGTTCTTTGTAATAAACTAAATCAAACAGTTTTTTGTTTTTCTGTAACATTGTGTGAGTGGATGGATCTTGGATTGTATGGTTATGTTGGAGGATGGTTTCAAGTGATGGGATCGGCTGTAACGTTATGTGATAAATTAAGTTATTGCCAAGTTATTGAGAATTTTGCATTCATTACACTCTGAGTATTATTTTGCATACAAAATGACACCGTGACACAAATGGTGACCATTATTATACCCAGGAATGTGAACACCACTCTCCACCAGGTGGCGATATCAAGAAATCATGTCTGTACATAGCAGCCATCTTTGATCTTAGTGATGTACTAGCACAGTGCCACATTTCTCAAAGACTTCAAGAATCCATTAGTTGTTGTCGGATGCTCTGATGAAAGGTGATGGAAGATAGGATCTGACCTGATGACAAGTGGTGTTAGTGCGGGTATGATGGTATGGTATGATGGTATAGTATGATGGTATGGTATGATGGTATGGTAATAGTATGGTCGTCTCTTTGATCGTAAACTGTTGATTTGCTTGTTGGACTTGTTGTGCTCGTGAAGCAGGTGATGAATGTCTATGTGAGTTAGACTGGACACCCTACATCATCAGAGGTCACAGGTCAGGGAACTGCCATGATTGTAGTGACAGTAATATAGGAGAATGGGTTAGCTTAGTTGTGTACTGGACAAGCAACTTCCTACATTGTGTTAATAGGCTTGAAGTACTTCTGGATAGATAGTACATTCACTTGACACACATGAAATCATGTTTGTACTTCCAAAAAGCTTTCCACCGCCATGTGGTTGACAAATTACCACTGCAAACCCCGATAGACAGCTGCTCCTTTATATATATGCAAAAAGACATAACTCTAATGTTTGCTCGCACATTCCTTCTTAGAAAATTGATGCATCAAAGACAAGATAAATAGTGGAATGTTCCACTCGTGTGCGCCAGGCTTAACATATACATGCTCCAGCAACTCTTCAAGAACTTGCAGATACATTGGAAGAAGAATGGCATCAGATTCCTCAATCTCACTTCTGAGGTTTGGTATAAAACTTGTCCTCAAAATATCTGCTGGCCCTTGATTTATTCTGTTGGGTATATCTGTCATCCTGATCTCCACTGACAACCCTCTCAGGAAACACTGGTATGATCAGATCTAATAAGAACATGGTATGTCAGTAGTATAGAGACTATCAGGGCTATCTGCAGGCCGTTCTTTGATCAAGTGCTTGTTGTTGGATGGTTTGTTACTGTGTTTATGAGTATGTTGTGTCTATACTATAGGTAGTGTTTGTCTATGAAGATGTCCTGATGTTCCACTGGTTAATGGCAAATACTGAATGCAGCGTTTCCTACTGTGTTGTCCTAATAGAATTGGTGGTATGTTGTGCAGGATGTCATAGGTCAGACATTGTTAGAGATGGTTATTGGCAATATTGGATGACAAAACATGAATATATCCAAACCTGTCTAGATGTTTAATGAAATCTATCTGGAATATTGGTTGAGTATGGCATAAAACCGATCTTGGAAAAAAGTTGCAGCGTATCTGAATGGTAATATTATTTATTGTCATTCAATTCAACACTGTATTGACCAATGTCACAGTCATTGAAAAACCAAAATTGTAAATCCTTGTTTAAATGTTTGTTGATGGATATTGATTTTGTTTCTTTGGATATTTAATAAGCTCAAGACCCATGGTTGCAAAATCTGTTTGAGTATATGATTTCATGCTCAATTCTAATTCTTTTTCATAAATCCTTTACAAATCCTTTACAAAATTTGAGTTTGAGCATGAAGTTATACTTCATAAGTTTTGCAATCTTAGGGACAGGATACGGACTGCAATATTTGGGCCCCAATATTTCTAGCTACTCTTTGTTGCTGAAGCTGGTCAGAGTATTAAGACCTGCTCAGACCTGTATTAAGACCTGCTCAGACTTGTATCATTTCAATCATTCCCCAATGGATGGATCCATGTCCAGTTTACCACCCCCAGTGTCCCACATCACTGAACATACTGTTTGACCCCTGCTGCCCTCTGCCCCCTGCTTCCCCTGATGAAAAGTCTGAACCAGTGTTCCTAAAGAGGACATTCTATGGAGATCATTGAATTTGAACTACTGGGGGCTTACTGAGGCCCATGGGAGTCATACTGAAGCTTTCTATCTGATTGACTGTATTGCTTTCTACATGCTCAGTGTTGGGTCAGTTTGATCTCTTGGGTTCTGTGGGGCCCATAGATGAAGCTGGTTTTATCTTTTCAGTCTCTGGCAGTCTATAGTGAGGTCAGTTTGATCTCTGAATGAAGATTCCAGACACTACAGGGGTTCCGCAGGGAGAATATCTGTGTGCATGCCTTTTAACTTGATAAACAGAAGAGCTGGTATCTGGATGCAATGACACAGAAACTGGGCAGACCTTGATAAACAGAAGAGATGGTATCTGGATGCAATGACACAGAAACTGGGCAGACCTTGCAGCTATGAAGGATAATGAATTAGCTTCCCTCAAATTAGGAACAAGTCTCCTGGAAAATTGTACTTGAGAGCGATAATGTATTCAATGAATATGCTTGATGGTTGGAGGGTTCATTATTATTAATTTATATACTTGTGAGTAATAATATATCCAGGGTTTCTCTGAACGTGTAATCCTGTGTCCTATACGCAAAAAATGCAAATTTGGACGCATGAATATTCTCCTACGCGTCCTAAATAAAATTGACAACTTTAGATTCATTTTATCGTATTTCTAAATTCGCAGCATATATTAGATGAGACTACAATAATATAATAACATCAAATAAGGGTCATATACTCTAGTTACTGCTGTTTGCAATCGGCAAATAAAACTTGTACAGCTTTCATCGTTTTACTTACGTGCAAAGAGGAGTAACTCTAATTCTTCTGAGTGTACGTGAAATTTATGGGACTCCTGTTTTCTAACTCGGGACGCGAAAAATATATCATCATGCGTCCCAGGGACTCGTAAAAATGTAAACCTAAGTGAAAGCTTGTGTATCTGAATCTGAATAGACACTGGCCATGTTTCTATGGTTGAACTTCCTGCTTTGTATGTCTGCTGAATTAATGAAGATATGAAAATCACAAGTCGGTAGGGCATCTGTAGGTGGCATCTATGGGGAGAAGGTTAAACCTTGACTGCTCTGTCTGCCAGTCTTGTGGTTTTTGTCCATTGCCAATATACGGTTGGTCACCAATATCTTCACTTTTTATCATATGATGTGAAAGCAACATGCTACTTGCTATAGCCATGACAGTGTGTGCTGTGTTGAGCTTATTCTGAGTCACCGGGAGTCTCATAGTTCCATGGATAGTTTTCTTGCCTAAATACACTTGCCTCATTCAGGCTGCTTTCTCATATTTCTGTTCCTGCTGCCTGGACACTGTTCTGTGTTTATTTTATCATGTTTGTGTTGAGTTGATGTACCCTTTGTGTTGAGTTGATGTACCCATGGGCAAACTGTGTGAGGCATCAGCATCTACTTAGTGATTGATTACCTTAAATGCATACTCTCACAGATGGTTGACATCCACAATCAAATTCATTAGCGCCCAGTATCGTTTCTCGAAGCTCTGTTAACCGCTAAGGGACCATAGCACTCTCTTAGCAATGTATTAGCTATCGGCAAAGAGAGTGCTATGGTCCCTTAGCGGCTAAGAGAGTTTGGAGAAACGATACCCTGGGCGTTTAATACATTGACTGGTGTCTCTGTCTTTGTTTTGCCACTTTGTTTTGGACATTATTTTATGAAATGTGGAGGAAATTTTGTATCCTCTTGTTTCACAGATCACACATGATAGGTTGAGTTGAAACTGTTTCGCTATGGTGAAACTCAGATAATAGTAAATTTGAATGTTGTTACTGTTAGGCAGGGGCGGATTCAAGGGGGGGGGGGGGCTCACCCGGCTTGCGCCCTCCCCCCTAGAATTGGACAATTTTGTTCAATAAACATATATTTTGTATTATGGTGAAATTATGAGCCCTCTCTAAAATGCACTTTGAGAGCCCCCCCCCCCCTAACCTGAAAGTCTGGATCCGCCCCTGATATGCGAGGTCTACTGTAATATCTGAAATATCTTTTTGTAATTTTGTATTCAAGTAATGAGGACTGGCAAATGTTGGTGCAGACTGGAAAAACATAGATGGTAGCACCAGTCAAGTCATGTTGATAACTTTGGTATCGAAATTAAGCCCCGTGTGAGATTTTCAACATAAACCGTACATGGTCTTCTCACCCTGCCCCCAGGCCAATCCGTAGAACCACCAACTGCCAGTACGAAGTCACAAAGCCCGTTAGAAGTGTCATGGCCGACCAGAAGATGAGGCAGACGGCTAGGAGGACTTTGCGGTTGTAGACGTCGGCAGCGAAGCCAATGAAGATGCCCATGAAGGTGTAGATGAGGATGAAGACGGGGCCGGCCAACATCTGGTACTCGTAGCCTTGGCCGTTGTAGTCCCACTTGCACACAGCTGTGCCATTGGCATTGTGAGTGGAAATACAGCTGGAATGGTAGTGGATAGATTTAAAGTTTTAAACGGATGCATTAAGAAAATAGTTTTAATTTGACTGGGCTCCCGGCTGTCTTCATTGGATTTTCTCCTGCCCTAAACTGACGAGCTCTGATATAAGTGAAAGAATCTTGAAAGTGGATTAAAAACAAAAACAATTAAAACCAATAAAATAGTCAGTGAATTTTTGTTAATACGTCACAGCAGGAACCTTTCACCCATACATGAAAAGATCATAAAATATATAAATATAATAATATCAGCCCCAAGTTTGGTTAAGCACTCACATGTTGGTGGTGTTCCCATCACACTTGACGCCTTTGGTCTGGGCGTCAGTGAAGGTCTGGTTCAGCATGCAGGCCTGGTCCCCGAACTGGATGTCCTGAGCCATTGGCTTGGCCGTGATGGCCAGCATGTACCTGTCCAGCTGATTCAGGAGGTACGCCAACAGCAGCAACAGCAGGACATAGCCGCTGTAAGGACGGATGTCCTGACACCATCTTGGTCCTGCCACAATATTGTTTAGCTTTAGGCCAGACCAAATCAATTTCTTGTTTTACGGAATTTAATTTTCAAAATGTTTAGATGCGAGAGGGTGGATTTAAAAAAAAAAGATTTTATGAAGTGTTTTGTAAACTAAATAATGAAGCTTGTTTAATACAAAGATTATTCCTAAATGTAGGATATATATACGATATCTAAGGACACAAGGTTAATAATCTTACAAATAATATTATTATTAAAGGTACATTACCATTATCTGCCATGTTGACAGTAAATATCTGCTAAGTTAGGCCAGTCTGTATAACTTTGTGAGATCTCTACTCCAATGGTCCACTGAAACTAAAACAAAACCAAATGTTCAGCAATAAAGAATGACAAGGAAAGAGAAAGTTATGGTAACTAATTGTGTCAAGTATATATACATTGGTGTATTGGACATATTCATAGAGTATATTAACCCTGAACCTGCTGGATTAGGCTCAAACACTGCTTTTTAGGGCATATCCAGTTGCCCCAGTATGGAAAGGGTTAATGAGTACCGGTACACATATTCAGAGGTTCAACACGTACCACAACTTAATCCTAGGATTCAAACCCAAGTTGATGGATTTTGAGTCCAATTTTCTACCTACTGAGCCGAAGAGGTAACCCCGCTGGTCAAATCCAGTAGGAGCATCTTATATCACAGCCGGCTACATTCTCCCCCTCCATATACTGATATACTAGTAATCCAGTTACTTCAAACTGAGCCACCAGGGAGCTAGGAGTCCGACAATTCAGAGAGCAGTTCACCGGAAACTCAAATACACGTTGAGCGACATTGTAACAGAGGATCGTGCCGATCCTGGGATTCAATCCCGAATTGATGGATTGTGAGTCCAACATTCTACTGAATGAACAAAAGGGTTAACCCCGCTGGCCAAGATCAGTATAGGAGCATCTTATCACACCAGGGCCGGTATCCACAAAGCTTCTTAGTTTTTTCTTAGTTTTTTCTTAAACTTAGCTTAGTCTGGCTTAAGAATTCTTAATGGGCTAAGAAATTTCTTAGCAGGAATTAAGAAAATCTTAACTAAGA
>JAUTBZ010167706.1:0-10543 GCA_032361785.1 Lepetodrilus galriftensis | reverse complement strand
GACACCAGCAATGCATATTATATTGCGATATTACATGATAGGTCCACACACACACACACGCACACACACACACACACACACACACACACACACACACAAACACACACACACACACACACTATCTCTCTCTCTCTCTATCTCTCTCTCTCTCACACACAGCTGACAAGACATATTGCATACATACATTATTTCTAAATAATCTTCTGCCACTTAGATAGTTATTCAATGGCGGCGTATTTACCGTTGACTTACACACTATGTTTCTTTCTCTGAGAGTATTGTTTTACATAGTCGAGGAGATTCCCACAGTAGAACACATGATATACGCTTGAAATGTACACGTCCAACTTCGTCCTACTCAGCATGGGTTTGGTCACGTGGTGCCGATATTGACAACAACCATCACGATGATTGACGACTTATAAGCACCATCAAAGTCGTGTTAATATCATATTTATAAACCATATACCTTTCACTGAAAGCTATAATGATACCATTTACAACCGTCGCGGTGTAGGTATCCGAATTGTTAGTATATTGTAAACTTATATTCATATTTGACTTTCTGATCGTATTATTTTATGACAAATGCACACTGACATTCAATCAATTTCCAAAGTATGTTATTAAAACGTTATACACTACACACCATGCACACACTATGCATCTCTCTGTTTCCATTTGGAGATATTTGGCAGAAAGCTAACTAATCATTTTTACAGTCATCGCGATAATTAAATTAATCACCACTAACAATATCAACTTATCTAAACACATTTGTAAACAGTAACGTTTAATGCAACGCCTCTGCCAAACCACCACATCTAACTTCTTCATCAAATACTCTCCTTTCCTTTCCACCGTGGTGTTTTTCCTACTTTCTACTTCCGTAATATATGGTTAAGATATATCAAGTATCAAGAATGATTTATCACTTGACACAGTCTATACGATACATACGATATCATCCTTTCACAATGAGGAAATTGCTGTTAATTGGGTGTCAGAGATTTCCCCGAAACAGGTTTTGGGCTTTTGGGCAAAATACAACACAGCTGAGAGGGGCGGGACGCGAGATAAGGAATAACCTGGGGGATTCCTGGAAAGACCTTTGGGGGGTGCACCTGTGATCTATGCCACCCACAACAGGAGAATGCTTACCGGAAGACTAATTATATTTCTCTAATGATACTACGTACGGCATTGAAAAGTCACCGAGGACAGATATTTAAAGGCTTCCGAACCTTATATTTTTTAAAGGCAATAAATAATTGTCCAGAGATCATCCCTTCCTTAGTTTGAAGCCAGTCATTTTAATGAGCATGACTAGGGTATAAGCTGGCGTAAGGTTTAAAAGTAAATATATTATAGTGTGCGTTATTATAATAGACGAAGTGGCGGCTATTTCAATGACAGATTCAATATTATACAGAAAACTATGGCCCATAGAATCGAACATATCTTGTCACATGATCACTCATTCAAATTTATCATGTGCATTCATAATCCTTTGTATGCATAATTTAACATTATATCATTACATTTGTAAATAACAATTACATTATTACATTGATGTCACTCAGTGTTCTAATTTACAATGTAAGTTCGCCATTACTTTTAACATTATAATTAGCAGTATTATTATTATTAGTAATATTATTATTAGTAATACTATTAGTATTAGTATTAATACTATTAATACTACTAATACTAATACTACTACTACTAATAGTAGTAGTAGTAGTAGTAGTAGTAGTAGTAGTAGTTTCATTATCATCACCATACTATCATTATTATTTATTTTCTGATTATACACATCCACTTACTAATATAATTTCACCCATCTTTAAATATATATATTTTTTTAATTTCCATGAAAACGTGCATCTTATAATGTCAAAAGTCAAGGCACAATACACAAACGTACGCTTATCCTGCTGCTTACGATAGTTAAATACTAACTATGAGAGGTAGTTAATATTTAACTATTTAAAATGAGATGTAGTTAAACACAGACCTACTCACCTAGCTGTGGAATGCCCATGAAACAGGCTTATCTCTGTGTTTGACCATCAAACTGTGTAATCTGAGGAAACATTTTGGATGCTCACTACAATGGGAAATGATATGGTTAATTGTGCCTCATTTGAGTTGTGGCCCCTCAACAGACAATAGCACGCGAACATCGTGTCAAGTCATCACTTCTACAAAATGAGATGTAGATTACCATCAATAAACTCGGCACTGGGTCATCTCGTCAATGATACTAAAAAGTCACTCCGATGCATAAATGTTTGTGTTGGTTGGCAGAGTTGTGGGAACCATAATGACGTCATCAGAAAATGTGACACATATTTTTTATAGTAGTATTATCTCCACGCGAACTGTGGTTGTGATGACTCAATAGTGACATACAGAGAGCAAGCATTTGGTCAGATATTGAGGATAATTCAGTTTACCATGCCGGATGTGCCACTTCGTGTTCTATATGATTCTAGGATGCTGATGCGCAACTGGTTGACAGTGGTACATCAAACTTGGGATTCTGTTAAACCGATTCCTCGAAAGTAATTTACATAACTGTAGTTACACGAGAACTAATTATCGCGTTATATACTAGCAATGTTTTGAATTGCTTGGAACTATTACAGTACTTTTAAACTGAACTATTCGTTATCCTCATTAGGAATGACATCCTCTGAATCTCATGGTCATTACCCTCTTAATAATTGACGACCGTTACGTTGGCAATGGTCATGGGGTTCTGATGCTGGAATGGGTGTTCATGATATATCTCAATATAATTACGACCACCAATATAATTACGTATTAGTATAAGCCAATAATAAGAATACAGTCGCTAAACACAATCCGGGTATATGCGCAGCTATACTTATGCATAGTTCATGTATTCGTAATGGAGCAATATGATTGGCTTTATGAAAGTTGTTATAACCAATCGGAGAGCCTGTTTAGAAAGCTTATGTTGCGCGATAGGAAGTTGACTGACTGATTAGTTGCTATAATTCTAGGTGCAATATTAGTTCTACCAATATTAACCCACTTGTATGAACTAAAATTGAAAATATACCTGTAGTGCAATCTACCGTATTCTGACGGTGAACACGTTCAGATGTATGGCGCATGCGCGCAAATTGACATGCTCAAACCATGACCTGGTTTGGTATTCAACGTTGGAAGCTAATTTGCTTAGCCAATGAAAGGCTACGAACCTGCTATTAGGTTACATGTAATGTACTATTACCACTTATATATGAAACTATACTTTTCTAATTGCCCCATCAGAGACTATATATACAACACATGAACTATCCACATCTGGTACAGAGTTTATAAATGGAAGTGAGTTGGAAAGTTAGCGCTGGTGGACAGCGCATGCTAATACATAGTGCCTAGTGTTTATGAAAGTAAAATACGAGTTTTCGAGACAACAAGGTAAATATAATTTCGAGCTAGTTTTTGCACGTTTCGCATGCTTGTAGTATACACCGCAGATTTACATTATTTCAATACCCACGAATACCTACACTGAGTAATCCACCAACTCGTCCCTTAGTTGTACGATACCTCACATAAAACCTTGCACATGCATCCACGTTTACCGGATGCACATGGCAAGCATATTACAATTAGTCTTGAATCAGTATTTAAATTATGACATCACATATACAGTTGATGGACCTGAGCAGAGCATGACAAAATAGTGAGTAGAATATTGTTTCTAAAGCATTAACTATATCCTAGCTTATTATATATTGTATAATCTTATATCCTGAGGATATATTTTCTATACCTACGTACATTTTGTTAAACATAAGTATGGCCCTCTTGTTTTAGAAGCTTCTATAATTCGCAATATATACGTCCGCAAACTCTCATCCAGCGTGTAGTCTACTTTTCATACACACTTCTCGACAGTAAGGCAACATATTGATATAGTCAGTGGCATTTCAGTCGAGGGTTCGATTCCCATTCGAAGTGAAAGTTGGAAAGTGGTCAAAAATGCATTCACCAACTTACAAGTACATGTAACTAATTTTTGACTGGGAGTCTGTGTATATGCAACTGTGTATATTTAGTAGATGTACATGTATGTACTAGTATACGAAATATATGTATCGGTGTCATATATGCCTCAACTGGTCGGGTGTTTTCTTGTCTACAACTGTATTATATTATCGTTGTATTGTATTACTATTTATGCATTTATGTATTTATTCAATCAGTCCTTCTCAAATAGTATAGACAGTCCTAACTGTATAATAGCCCGCACACGTGCTATTTAAAAAAAGTAGCTAATAGACACAAAGTGAAAATGGATTTCAACACACCCTCATATATAATAGTAAACATGGGTAGGCAATGCATATCGACTCAAAAATAACTCTTAAACAATTTACCCCCAGTATATATTATGTAGAAGCAAAACGTCCACAGATAAAACGAAGAAAATATACTAAGACTGTTATTATTTCAAGAAACTTACAGGTATTATAACCAAAATAATTAAACTATTACATATAGATTAAAGACATTCTGACTAAAAAATCTAACATCTAAAACTAATATACCCTTGAACTTTTTGGAAAACAGTCTGGCTCAACTTCAAGCTATAAAATACAACAACATTCGTGACCTACTACGTTTCAAACATGATTAGCGATGACCACTTTCTGGGATAGGCTCTTAGCCAGTAGCTAGACTGATATTCCGCTTCTTTGATATTATGTGCGCAGTTTAGTGCCAATAAACTTCAACCCCAAAGCACGCCTCCATTATGGATGCCCTAAAAAGCTATTGCATATTCCAATTAGTACGAAAAGGTAATCTTATTAGCCGAAAACACGGACATTTTCACTCATGTAGGCTGTTTGAAAGACGATACATGGGCCGACTAAAATGAATGTTGAGCTTTTGTTTTTATAAAGCTAATAACCAAAGAAATGCGTTTTCATTTTAAATGATATGAAACACTTGATCAGAAAACAAAAGAAAAGTTCCAGTACAAGTCACGTGATGTACTATTTAAACAAAGTGCGTACACGATGTATCGATATGACATTTATAAAAAAAATAATTATACTATTTATTCTTACATGTGTTTCTTTGATTTGTGGCGAACAAGAGTACACGTACTAGCACTGGTGAAACAAGATAACTATCGTAGTACGTATATCCATTAATTAAGCATTTTGCTCTTTTCAATTGCTCAATTAAATTACGATTTAATATAAATAAACCGTGTGTGTTTATATAATGATCCATGTGCTCTGATATTTGACAATGTCATTGGTGTTTAATTGTTCTGATGATCGTTCATGTACTTTGATATTTGACAATCATATTGCTTTATTTTGCTAGGCGTTCGGCTGGTAATTATATATGTATATACAAATTATATCCCTCGACGTGATCATGATCTATTAATATATTATGATGAAACTGACAAACCTTTAACGGGCAGAAGGGTTGTTCATCCCATACAGTTTACATGTTTTACCTATTGTTCAATGTACATACTAAAACTTGTATTTCAAAATATGTGTGCGCGTGTGTGTGTCAAAACTTCTGATTTTATTCTTAAATGATTTACCGAGAATTAGCACTTGTTATTATGAGTGTGTTATGTTTTATCTAGTTCAATTAAAGTCTTACCTTCTTATGCTTGATGCATTCTCACATAATATTTCATGATTTATAGTCATAATAATTACATGATTTACCGGGAGTTATTTATTTGTTATTATACATGTTTTATATGTTATTTATCTAGTTCAAATCAAATCTTACATCTTCTGATTCTACTATATTTGCTAGTTATGATTATGATTCTGTCTTTGTATGTAATGGGAAATCTAGAAATAAACATCCTTACCAAATAGTGTACGTGAGTATTTGTTGTTAGCATAGCATTTCAGGCATTTCGTGTAATGCCTGGACATGATGTTCAGCCATTACGTGTAATAGCTGAATATTTTAGGCATTACGTGAAATGACTGGGGGTCACAGGCATTACGTGAAATGCCTGAATAGTTCAGACATTACACGAAATGCCTGGTTTCACAGATTGCCTGCAACATATATATATGTACACAGCATTTCCTCCGCTCGACATATTGGCTTGCGAGTATAGTATGCATAATGTATGTGTGTGCCAAATGACATCACAGGGTATCGTTTCAGGAAGCTCTCGTTTCCGCTGAGATAGCTCCCTCGTAATGGTAAGCGAAGAACTTGTATACGAGAGCGCTATATGCACGTGATATATTAGCGCATACGAGAGCGTTGTAAAACGTACGATATATCGTATACCCATCGTCATACCATAGCCAAATATGTACAAATTAAATAAATCTATCCATCTTATATCGCGAGATTGATCTGATTTCAAACTATCAACAGCTATCTGCCGATCTTGATCTCTATGTGTAAAAACTGATTTATGTACCTCACCGAATTCCAGAAGTTTTCATTGATATCATGATAAAGGATAATCTTCCTTTTCATATGCAGGTGTGCAACCACGGATTGGTAAAAAAAATGTCACCCCTGCCCTTTCAATCAAATAGGTCCTAAACGGAGAAAACAAATCCACACCGCTGGCTTGTTCGATTACGGCATTAGGGGAGCGGGGTGTGTGTTGCATTATATATACATGCTCATGATTTATGACGTAATCACAAGCAGGTGTTTAGTATCTAGAATGAGTCCATTATTTGAGCGATCTCTACGCTAGATTACGTTTAGAAAATTGCATTAAAAGGCTTACACATACCCTGTTTTATACGTGTGAAGTCCCTTGATCATATCCATAGAATATGCAAACAGTCGACAAACCATTCCACCACTGTCTAAACCAATTGTAACAGTTTCAGGTGACTGACAGTGGTGAAAAGGTTGATATTTTATGTGTATGGAGAGGAAATCTTCCTTCGGATTCAATGCAAGAAGTATTATACTAACTAAAGAGAATATAATTGTTAGAAGTATTTAAACGTTGACGACAAATTTAATGGCATCGTTTGGTGCATAGAACCACGCTGAATGAGCACCTGTGCAAGTACTTTACCTTCAGTAGCCCTGAGTATCGCAACGCCGGTGGTAATGGTATTATACAAGCAGGATTATCGTTTCTTAATTCATATAAGGCCGTTATAATTGATCGCATTTACTAAGGCTTTCTGTCGCGTATTAATAAAATTCGAAGTATATACTGACGGGAGAAGTGCTTATTGAAGCAAGGCTAACCCCCATGGGAAAGTCTTTGAAGAATTGGTTCATTCGCTGTATACACGATTAAATACATCAATATGTGTACACCCATTCATAACGAAATCTTACACTATACATTGTGTGGGTATTTGCGTATGCAAATGTGGCCTGGTGTCTCGTCTATTTCATTCATCATGATCTCTTCCCCTCTCTCAGGTAGCTACACCTAGCAGTAGTATAGTCGTGACTCTCTATTTGTAACGTAACTACACGCTACGACTCTCGTAGCGCTATGTATACGACCATTCTATGGAAACAGTAACCCATTTGTGAAGAGCTGGTATTGGTACCATTGACCCGCGAGTGCTATGCTATCGTAGTGGATACGAGTGGTACCCATACATTCGAACGGTTCACGGAAGTTCGTATAGGTTTACGTCATACGTAGTGAACATTGTCGTGTACGAGCATTTCTTGACATGGTCTTGTATGCTATATCCGAGACGTACTGCCATGGTCCAACTTCTCATCTGATTCTAGGACAGTATTACTCCGAACAACGTTGTCTCGTGTCGATTTTATCTTTAGCTTTTTGATAACAGCACAAGAAGTCTAATACAATAATACATGTACCAAGTAGAATTAGTTTTACAATAAAATATCAGTTGATGTTTTGTTTTACAATTACATCATTTCAACAATCACTTTATTTGGTGTTACCTCCCCGAACTATTAACATCCTTTAAATCTCGTTGGTGTTCCATAATATCGGATGTCAAACGAAACACTTCTGTGTTCAAGAAAGGCTAATGTCGAACCCGAGTAGACACATAGGCTAGTTACATCACCGGTATGAGATACTCAAGTGCGGGCTTTTCTGTCAATTGCTGTAAAACCATCATTATTCTACAGAAATGATGCCATGAAAGGGAAAGTATTCCCTTTTCGATATAAAATTACCTCTTGATATTTGAGGATTGAAGTGTTGACTGAATGCATCTGTTTTATTTTCAAACGTGTATTAGGTAAATGTGCGAGTGATGAACTGAAAAGCGAGTGTACATTTGTAAAATCCACCGATATCTTCTGATATCAATAATATACTGTAAGTTGATAACTGCTTACTGTTATCAACAAGTAGGATACTATTGATATCAAAAGTTACGAAGTGAAGTTTGTGTCTATCGCCCAATATAATTCTGAAGTAATTAAAAAAATTACGTCACAATGGACATGGCGGATGATGGGGCCATCGTTATTGTATCCAGCAATCATGAATGTATGCAAATTAGTCAGTTTTGACCAATCAATGAACTTGTAGAATGTTATTTCCGGTAGAATAACATGCCTGTCCTATTGATGTAATCTCCTGTGGGAGCCAGCATTACTGAAATGACTCAGTCTGTAGTGCAACTCATTACTATTCCAAAAATACTATGTCAATGTAAAAGGGATCAAACCAATCTGACATTACCAATAGTAATATAAGTACCAGATCTGCGTTTAACGAAATGATGTTACCTTTAGTCATGGGCGTAATTCAATGCTTACGTCACTTCCTGTTATAGCAGACACGATATTGTACGCTATCGTTTAAAAACGCGAACAAAATGAAGACCCTTCGTGAAACGCAAGTCATAATTACGTTGCTGTATTGGCGAATATCAAGTCCTTGGATTACATCAGTGGTCAACGTTCAATTGCTGTATCTATTGACTCCACAGCATCGCAAATAGGTGAACGATTCCCGCAGCGACGTTAAACTCCATATTCACTCACTCATTGACTCCATGTATCCGTCCATCCGGGGATTTACCTCTCATATCATCATATATATATATATATATGACATAAACAACAGCGAACACATCATAGGTTGATAATTCTATACATTTTATTGAAAAACACATTATAAATATAAAACACATTACCATGATGAACGGCAATAGTGTCCATGCATGCTGGACTAATCTCAATCCGTTCTCTACATATACCAATTATAGTTCTCTATACATATACCAATAGTTATCTATACATATACCAATAGTTATCTATACATATACCAATAGTTGTCTATACATATACCAATAGTTTTATTTGAACCCCGTTCTCCATGTTACACTTGTTTCTATGAAGATGATTGCATGTACTAATTGTTAACAGTTTAAACGAATATTCTATTACAACGCAGGCATAGTATTGTGTAGATGGATATGTACACGTTGTTTCTCTAGTGCATTCTATTTGACATTCTATATTCTAAAGTATTGCTCCACCAAGGTTCGCATACATACACATAAAGAACCAATATCGCTAATAATATAATTATGTGTTGCATTAACACTCACATTCACACTTGAAGTTACTTTCTCGCCCACTTTCAATGTTTCTCTGCAAATTGCAGTCTTGCATAATGGCTAGTGTACATCAAGTTTCAATTATACACACGTTCTCATCTATTTTCCAATGTCCATTAAGTTACATTCGCACCAACTTTCAAATGTGCATTGTCATATGAATGCCTTACCGTTTCTGACGTCAGTTTCCATTGATGGGTCTGAAATGCCACCGCCACAGTGTTACAAATAGTGTGGACCATGCATGTAATACACTAGTTTAGCATTTCTCTATTTCAACCATAAAACAAAGACTATAACATTGAAATACAAAACAAAACATATCATTTATAACCAGAAGCGATACCTTCATTAGAACACAAGAACAATGTCATCACCGACCATATCACATAGCAAACTTTCATTATCAAGCCCAAACTATTCACATTACTCATTGCCTCTAGATATGTGCATGTTCACGTTTCTAGAGGGTTGAGCGAATTTGACACCGTATGATGTCGCTAATGAACTAACCATATTGAAGGCAGGGGGGTGGGAGTTATACATCCTAGCCAATCAGAAGGTTGAATCGACAGAGATCGAGTTCAGCGATAGTAGGGGAGAGCAATTTCCTTTGGCAAGTGGTTGTCATTATAGTTAATATAAGCTATACTGGTCTGTGAGGATGTTTACAGATACATACCATATAATATATACCATATAACGAGAATAAATGATAAGACCATGCAGATTCAAGTATAAGATATTGTTATTTTGTTATTTCAGGGTTTGTGCAAGTCCAAAATAGTTGACAGTAGAGAGTATCATAATAATTATGGTATATAAAACTCTGAACTTTCGAAAAACTGATGAAGTGTACTAAATTATTCGACCCGATATGTATAAATAGCGACCTGCTAGCGAGGCGATAGCTGAATATAACCCTCGAGCGAAGCGAGAGGGTTATATCCAGC
>JAUTBZ010167695.1:0-10544 GCA_032361785.1 Lepetodrilus galriftensis | reverse complement strand
ATTAACATTAGCAGAAACCCAGTTAGTCAAATTCTTAGTACTTCTTAAGACTTGAGAAGTTTCGAGAATACAGGCCCAGGTCTTGATTTCTGAAGCAAGTACTGTAAACCTGCAGGACTCGACTGAATTTAAAACTGAGTTGTTTTTTACTGATATTCTTTTACCATAAAGTTAACATTTGGAGCCGTTTTTTCATTGAGGAATGCATGTTGCTGAGGCCTCTCAAAGTTGAGTAAAATCTCAATTAAATTTTCTTGGTGGCAAGTTTGTTTTGAGAAACAGGGCTCTAATCTTTCAGTTCTTTTTAAGTTTTTGAGAATTTTACATAAAAACATTAACATTTCTCATAAATAACTTTATAGCGCTGGATTAGGATTGAAATTTGCAGTGTAGTGATATGCCTTGCTACAGGGAAAGATGTATGGGAACTGGAAGTTTGAGGTGACAAATTGGAAAAGAAAACACATTTTTTTCTTCTAAATCATTGCCTATAAATTAACTCAAATTGTATTGGATGATACCTTATCTTCCCTCTGTAACAGGCAGTTCCACATTTCCTGCATTCACTGATACAAATAGATTTATCCTGAGAATAAGCCATGACTAATGTCTGCTTTCTGCAGTGTGCACTTGTCATAGTTTATCCAATATCCACAGACATAACCGTCTCCCTATGAGATCACTGAAATGTCTCCAAATAGCTCCTTTGCACTGTGTAATTTCACATTAGCTGTGGCATGCCTATTACATGGCACCACGTGTTACATTGCTACTTGTTACAGAGATACTAATGATGAATATATAATTCTTGTCATTGTGGATCTGTCTGCAATGTTACAGAAACATTGGAAATATGTCTGACAATCTGTCCTTTTCTATGTTACATGAATACTGAGATTCATTATAATTTTATTAATTTGTCTCCATGTTACAGGGACATTGGAAATATGTCTGACCATCTGTCCGTATCTATGTTACATGAATACTGAGATTCATTATAATTTTATTAATTTGTCTCCATGTTACAGAGACATTGGAAATATGTCTGACAAATCTGTCTGTATGTCATTATTAATCTGTCTGCATGTTACAGAGACTTTGGAAATGTGTCTGACAATCTGCCTATTATATTATACGAATAATGAGATTAATTATTATATATAGATCTGTCTGCATGTTACAGAGATATCAGAAATGTATCTTGAGATCTGTCTGTATGTTACATGAACACTGAGATTCATTATTAATATGTCTCCATGTTACAGAGACATTGGAAATGTGTCTGAGAATCTGTATGTTACATGAACACTGAGATTCATTATTGATCTGTCTGCATGTTACAGAGATGTTGGCAGTGGCGTGGAGTTGCCGGAACCAGGCATGTATTCCACCGGAATGCTGTTCATGGACCCGGAGACGGCGCCGGAAGCTGAGAAAATGTTCACTGACATGGCCACAGACTTTGGTCTTAAGGTATCCAGTCTAAACACTTAAAATATATTAAATATGCGTCTATATTACGTTCTTCGATTGTGACAAGACTTAGCAATATGAATGAACCAATTATGAAAAATTAAAAACTGCATGGTTGTCTGTATGTCTGTATTTGTATTGTGCCAAAGCCATGCTTAAAAGCGTGCTCATAGTGTTATAGTGGCTGCAACTGTGTCATCGAATTTCGAAGAGTATCATTTAAAACTAGGAATTCCGGTGATTAGATAACAGAAGTCTATGCCTTATAGTGACTACAAATCCAAAGAAAATCTTAATACTACGTTACAAAGGATCGTATCCTTAAATTTTGGTTTGATTCAGAGATGAATTATGTTGTTCAGCATGGTTCACAGGTAATAAATTGTGAGGCGCCGTAAGGTACGTAAAAAAAGACAATAATCATGCACATTTCACCTACATGCTTATCACCAAAATAAGTAAACTGGATACGTCTATAAATAGAATTAATTCGACCCACTTGCAGCACCTATATTATTATCCCTGTCCATGAATCAATGTGCATTCATTTCATCTCAACTCCACCGGGAGTATACAACCCACTGCCATTTATATATCTGCCTGTCTGTCTGATCTGTATGTGATTCTCGGTGATAGGAGTTTCATCAATGGTTGTAGTTCTACACCTATGGCAAGGACAACTAGAACACTCCTGATTAATAGATTAACCTTATAATTAAATAACAAACGCCAGCTTCTAGATTGCAGTCAATACTCAACAGGGGTGCGTTTCACGAAGGTGTGTATATTTACACCGGACACAAATCACGGAGTACATGCACGGATTTACATGCACTCTATGCTTTACGTCCTGATACATGTCCGGCGTCCCCTTTCGTGAAACGCACACCAGGGTCAAGTTGGTGTATGTACACATGTCTTTGACCGCCACAGGTATTTCTCCATGCAATACATAGTGTCCTGCTACACATGTGTGGGTCAGTGACCGGAAGGGCCCCAAGGCTGACCACTGCCAGGGTGAATGCTTGACCAGTGACGACTGCCTGTTAGCCTTGCCTACCAACATGGCATACAACTATCTCTATATATAGACATGTGTAGATTGACAAGGATAAGCTGGTATCAGGTGCTCCCAGGCGTTCATGATCCTATGTGGTGGTGGCATTGGTAAACAATAGCAGTACTAGTACTTGTTTATTAATAAGGTTGTGCTTCACATGTCAAATGTCAATGACTCCATGTGTAAATATTATTATTTGGTTTATTTGTCAGCTAGGTCATTCTTGTAACGACTTTAGGGGGAAGGATTAACTTGTTTTGTTGTCCTGATTTATCCATTCATGTAAATCATTAGATGGGTGGATACTATCTTATATAAAGACTAGGATTATGGATCGAATTATCTCATTTGATATGCTTGTTATTAATATTATGAGAGACTCGTCAACAATCTTGGCTGTTTTGTTGATAAGGAACATTTAAATTGACTCAAGCACAAAATTCATGTTGTAAAAACCTATTATAGAAACCTAAAGAACTGATGATGCTATGTACAGTGATTGATTTTCTTCCAAATGATCTGTTATCAGTAAATCAGCTAATTTTCTGGGCAGTCTGCTTATTTACGTGGACTGCTAGGTGAGCAAGAGGGTATGAAATGCTGGGTCATTTCTGTCAATAAACATGTGACATCGCCTTCAGTAATTTGAATAACACGCAAAGCTGTCAACAGTCTGACAGAGGACCAATCACAGCTACTCTTCTAACCATGTGACTAGCATAGAGGGAAATCCCTGTGAATAGCTAGCCACCATTTTAAAATTAATCAATTGTTTATCATTGAAAGGTAAACAGATTTATTTCGATGGGTTTGTATGGCATTTTATACCTAAAACTGTGGATTCTTGCAAATATGGTATAACTCTCTGACCAATAATTGAAAAAAAATGGCTTAATTAAAATTACACTACTTTTGCCAAATATGTTTGAGTCACGGTAATTCTTTCCATGCTGAAGGCAACCAGAGATGCCCAAAAGAGCAGTGCCTGTGCTTAATGCAGCAGGGAGAGGGTTAAATGTTAAATTATAATCACGTCAGTAGGAAATCTATTTTGAGAACTTCATCAATCATGTAGCACTCGATGCTTTTAGGAATGTTACCATAAACCCCCTTGAACCACTGGGATAAATAGAGTACTTGCTGCTATTACAGGGGGAAATCTTGACATTCTTGGAGAAAAAAAGTCTAATGCTGTACAGTACAGTGTGTGCATTCATGCAAGTTTGCTAAAACACAAACGGAAAAAACCCAACAACAACAAACATTTTAAATACATAAAATAAATTAAATTAAAATAAAACACGAACATTCTGCTGTAAAACATCTTTGAAACTCTAATGAAAACGCTTATGTGATAAATAAGCATATTAATTTTGTGTATGTCATCAATAATATAATACTGTATCAGAGGCTTGCACAGTACATTTAGTTTTTGTTAATAATAAAAAGCAACGAAGTAGCAACAGCAGAAAATTAATTTTCACGAAGTCACATGGAGAAATACGTTAAATTAAAGAAAATATATATATTCATACTATTAATATGTAGCAAATGTGTTATGATGTTTGCGTCTTCTCCAGAATATTTTTGTATCTTCTCCAGAATATTTTATGGGTGCTTCTACCATTATTTTGTTACCTTGGATGCACCTGGAATTCATCAGACTATTTATATCCCTCCTAATCATGTTGATCACTGCCTTATATATGATTTATCTTTAGTACTATGTTTATTCCTGTTAGTTGTTTACCACCAAATGTGTCAGACATGGTGTGTGCAATAAACACGGTGTGAACACACAAGAATATGGAAAATTAACATGTATCCATTATATCCGAAATAGAAATACTTTCTTTCTCAGATGTTACATAGCACACCATTTTTCTAGATTGAAACTAACATTGTAATTGTGGACAGGAATTTGTTAGAATAAATTTGCTAGGACAAATTCTTATTCCAAATATCACATAAAAATAAAAAAATAAAAAAATCTATCATGAAAGGAAAAATGTACTAATTTCCCTCTAGTACTGTTGCAAATGACCATAGTCTATTCACAACAATGGTATTCTATCCCTACAGATATTAGCATGGCGAACAGTCCCCGTAGCCAGCAATGTGATTGGTCGAGTCGCTCGGACCATGGAGCCACTCATTCGCCAGGTCAGTATTCTGTTTCTTGCTTATCTCCCTTTACCGTCTCATGTTTTAAATATATCTCACCAAATCTGTCTGCTATTTTACTGAAAGAATTAAATTGATGGTTTTGCATTGATGAAATCTAGATTCATCGAATTCATGTTGAAAAATACACATTTCACTCCAACATTGCTTGCTTCAAATTGTTGTTTCAATGAATTATACATCAAAGAGTTTCTTTAATTGTGACAAAATTAAAGTTCAACATGAATTCGACATGTGTCAGTCTGCATTAGCTGATGTACAAGTTGAACATTTTAACATCATCTTCACATCATTTTGATATCATCTTAATAAATTTTAAATATCATTTTGATATCATCAACATCATGTTGACATTTTCATATTTACCCAGCAAAGCATATTACCATCATACATTAAAACTCTTGCAGTACCAATAATAAATGTAACAGCAATTTATATCATCGATACTGTATACCATTAGAACATTAATAAAAAATATATATACGTAACAATATAGCTAACATTAGTTAGCATTAGTCTATTTGATATTTTGTCCTTCTTGGTCCAATTAATTTTTACCTGAAAATATATTTTGATTTGTTTCGTTATTAAAGTATTCAATTAGATATGTGTTTGTGTAATGGGGCACTTGATTACAATAATACTTATTTTCATGAAAGTACAAACAAAACAAGACATTAATAACTATATTATATATTGATCCTGAAAGGGGATTGAAAAACAGGATTATTGCATCCTATTTTAATATCGCTCATCTGGCACTTGTTATAGCATTTTGGACATTTGCTTTGAAGTAATATTCTTTTAAACCCAATCTATTAAGCACATATGAATAGTAGTATGCTTGCATGATCCATGGTAACTATATTATTACATAACAGCCAGTCATCGTAGGTGCGAAGTTTGGATATACCGACCATATAAGTGAATGTACCCAATACCAGCATTTGAATTAAAATTAAACTACAACTGTATTTTGTTTTCCTACCTTTGGTAGCAAGGGTAGATGGAAAATATCTCACATTCTTCACATACTACCAGGAATGGAACTTGTAAACTTTATTAACTTTATAACATACTCGCTCGATTAATGATACAATTAACAAAACATGACATTTCTACTAGCCCGTAAGATAGCTTTAACATTATTAGAAATGGATTGGGCCGCTGTGTGATTGGGAACTTCTAACCCTGTACTACATAAAGAATAATAAAATAACTTTTAGCCAATCACAATGTTACATTAATGTGTGAGGTTACGTAAGTAGTTATGTCGCATATTCTGTGATTATCGTCTAATTTTCAACAGCTTCTAAATCGTAGTTAATTTTTAACTGAACATTTATCTCATGGTTCACATACAATATTTACTTTACATCAACAGTCCTCCTCGAATGGTTTAATACCCGAGATCATGAGATTGTAGTTTTAGATCTTCGGAATGGGTCCCATTAATTATCAATTCCCATAAATAAATCATAGAATTTTATTTTTGAAAGAGTACTTATCTTTTCTGACTTTCTGATGAAGCATGTAATTTAATGTAGCATCTCTCAATATAATTAATCTTAATTGGAAGGTGATTCCGTTAGAGCATGACGTTTAGTAAGAGTGTAATGGTAATACTGTACGTCTCGATTTCAATTTAAGATCGCATACTAGTATTACCATGTTGGTCAAGATTTTACCACAAAGATGCTTCAATCAATATTTAATTTCTGTAATAATAGTCCATTAGCCCATATACAAACAAGTTCACATTATGTTAATTTTATCACAAGAGATCTACAACAATGGTTGCAATTCACGAAGGAAATCTTTTACGACAGTTTGTAATTAATTAAATGTATATTTGTTTTAGAGAAAGATACTTTCCTATTGTCACACCTACCAAATCACTTTCCCATTACATCATTATGAACTGCATATTATATATGTTTGTCTTTGCGTAATTCCACATATTTTTTCAGCTATGCTGACATGCCGTATTCATGTGATCACATTCGAAGCCACGGCTACGAGATCCTAGTGAGAATTGAATTACTGGTTTGTCTGCATATGTTTCCATGGAAACTGAAACTTTCTTCTTTTTCAGCATATGCACGCAATAGTCCAGTCATAAACTTTTAAAACTGTTAGTGTTACGTGGGTGTTTACACTTGGAAATTAATTGTGAGCGTCTTTAAACAACATCCTTCACATTAGTTGGATATTTATTTGTTCTGAAATACGTTATGACATCGTAAGATGGGGGAAATCACGCTATTGATATAGGGACCATGGTGACATGCTGACAATAAACACTGGGTTGAACATCAGTTAGTTCAAGTCAAGTCGACTTGAAAAATCGTATAAAATTGGAGGTTACGAGAGATCTATAAAAATAAAGGATAGGAGTCCATTTTTTTTTAGTGTGCTGCCATCAATTGACAGCAGCTGCTGTTATAATGGAACAGGATAGTATATTGGAAATGGACAGTCTTACACAAAAAGATTCTGAGTCAGCATTCAGTTTCTCAACACCGAGGAAATGGTCTCCATCCCAGCATCCGAATGTAAAAAACCCCGGGACAAATTGATTTTATAAAGCCACATAGGAAATTGGCACATGTGGTATTGTGAGATATATTCTAATGTTGATTGAACAATATTACGATTCATGTAGTTCACTATCATATCGAGCTGCCTGCATAAGCACATACCAAAACCAATAAGAATCGGGAGTTATCTCTCGTTGTTTAATATTTTTTAGAGTGGACTTGCCCCGAGCTTCTCGATGTTCAATTCAGTGATTATTGTTTGTAGCCATCCTCTATGCATATGTCCAGGACACTATTTGGAAAAGTATAGTTAATATGCCTATCTCTATGTTTAGAAAACACACTGTATAGCATTCGACACTATCAGACACACCATACTTTAACCTTGATCTGGCCTCTGTTCAGAATGGCGAGTTTACGCGAGTTATCGCGTGACGTCACATATGAAGGATGAAGGTTTCCAAGGTGACTGCACGTGTGTACTCGCGGGTTCACGCTCTCCTGAACAGGCCTCTGGTTTGACCAAGTTTCATCCATTCACGATTATATTTGTATTCAAAGTTATAGAAAAACAGGAAATTACCTGAATATTTGTTGTCTTTCAGGTGTTCGTCACTGGAGCAGACGACAAAGAGGAATTTCACAGACAGGTAATTTTGGCAAATATCGGATGATAATCAGCTTTGTTATACCTTTAAAATGTGATTCATGGTTCAGCATCAATTAATTTGTTTTAGATTTGGTGAATTATCACATTTGCTTATATAATTATGCAGGCATTACATTACAGTCAACAATGTGAATGTTAATAAATGGCTGTTGTGCCTTTTACCTATATTAAATTTTTAATCAAATGACTGCTTCTAATTAAAACAACATTAATAATTTAATACTGCATTAAAGGCTAGACATACTATACGCGAATTTGTGAAAAAGAATTCATGACGACTAGTACGTGGAACTATTTTTTCTTTTTATATCATTGCTTGCACACTGGATGCAAATGAACACATCAGCGAACTATTTGACCTCATATGTGTAAAATCATGTGACTAAATGTTCATTCGCTTCACTCGTTCGTGCAACGATTCGTTCGTGTATAGTATGTCCATATTTAACCCTCTCCATGCGGTCCTCCATGCTGGAGGCAACTGGAGATGCCCTAAATGGCAGTGTCTGTGTCTAATCCAGCAGGGAGAGGGTTAATTGTGGCTTGCTTGGACAGGCTTGCTTGTGGTATTATTTTTAATAATATTTATTTTATATTATAATATTATCGTTGTTCTGTAGAATCTGTAACTGGACAGTTATTTGTTTATCTTTCCTTTATCCCGATCAAAGGATGTTTTAGCAGCACAGGTAGGTGTTGTGATTGCAGTCAATCCAGATGTAACATTTTGCCGCTATTTACCTGCACTTGCCTTTGCTATTATAGCATGTTTGTCCACCGCAGTTTTATTTTTATTTTAGAAGTCATAGAATTGGAATACTAGTAGTTTAATGGTTAGCATATTGGACTACAAAGTAGAATACGACCCTGAGAATCAAGATATTGAGCTGCAATGTATGTATCCATCATAAGCAGTCATTTGGTTCATCTACCAGCTATAGGTTCTCCTTGTTGGAAGGTCCTGTCTTGTCAAAATAAGATTACCACAAGAATACTGAAATACATTGTACTGTGGTAAACATTATTATACTCTTTTTTTTTTATTCACTATCTCAAAAATAGATGATTAGTAATTAACAATTTTCTATTATATTGACATTTTTGTGACAATTATTTATATATTTATGTTTTACTCAAATACTATAGAAAATATTATTCTAGTTTTTTTTTATGAATCACTTACACTAGAATCGATCTATGATTAGATTTTAACAATTTTTTTACTATCTTGACATTCTTTAATATTGGTCTCAATCAATTACGTTTTATTGCACTACCGGTAGAATATACTTCTCACATGTATGTAATGATTTGTTTACTTACTTCGTTCTGTGATAATTTGTATTAATAATTTCTGTACAAGTAAAATGGAAAGCCTATATTATCAGTCCTTCCGAATCATTCGTAAAAATTAATTATAATATCTAACTTATTCCTAAATGCAATTGTATGCTTTAACCCTCTACATGCTGGAGGCAACCAGGGATGCCCTAACCATCACTGTCTGTGCCCAGTCCAGCAGGGAGAGGGTTAAACATATTTTATTGTAAATTTGGTACAAAAGCCAGTAAATAGGTTACCATATTGCAATAGGTTATTGTAATACACAAAATTGGAAATAATTGTATGTAATAAGCGAGATAAAATTCTTTGGTGAGGTTTTGTGTGACTTCTGATTTGTCTATTCATTTATCATGAATTTAATTTCTCTGCACTAACATTTAACTAGCTATATTTGGTTATTATATTTTCCTTAATGTTGTATTTGTTTATGAGTTCCAAATGGGTGAACTCAATAATCACTCACTTATAGCTTATGAAACAAAATATAGAAGTACATATTTATCATCATTTATCACGAAAATATCTTAGTTATTGTTGTATACTATGTGCATTCGCTGACCTTATTGCATTTAAAAAGTATTTCTATGTTGTTACTCGTTAAATCATTACATGTCTATATTCACCAGTACACAGTGTCCAGTTATCATATACAAATATTTCTGTGATGTTGCTGAATACTATATAAACTCAAGTCATGGACTATGTTGTTGCTTATAATAAATCTGCTTACCGGTAAATAGATCATTTCTTTTGGTAGTATTCCTGTGGTAGAGTGACTAATTTAGATTTACCTGTGTGTTCATACATTTCAATTAAAATATCTTTTTAGTAATGTGTAAAACTCAACATTAGTTTACTAGGACTAAACTTATTTTGTAATGTGTTAGCACATTTGGTTTAGAAAATAAATAACATTATATCAGTTTAAAAGCTCTAAATAAGTTACTTCCTGTGTCAACTGTTTTGTTAATATTAATTTATGTTTTTGTGCAACTAAACAGTATTCTCTTCACATGCCTTTAACTACATACGGTATTACCATTAACCACTGTTATTTATTGTCTTTATCTCCCAAATACAAATACATGTAACATGGATTATGTTGAAACTGGGTGGAACTGGGTGGCTGGTGTATTTACGTGACAGATACAATGTGTATTTGCAGTACTTGCCCGTAATCTTATTTAAAATCAGATCTACAAGAGACAACACTCCATGTTAACATATAGGAGTTATAACTCTCGTAGCATTACAATCATTCAATGATATGTGG
>JAUTBZ010167684.1:0-10544 GCA_032361785.1 Lepetodrilus galriftensis | reverse complement strand
AAAGCCTCGCACAATATCAGTTTTACCAACTCGTTTAATAAATTCAGTATTAAATGACCACTCATGTTAGATCCTCTCTATATATATTCTTTATTTTATAGAATTCAGCAAATGTTTTCTTTTTAAAATTACGGGGAAAAAATCTAGCCTGAAGGTCATATTCATCAAAGAATGTACGTATGAATGAAAGATATTTCATATGACGTTGTGCATGAGTGGAGATCGTTAACTTCAGCATTACTTCAGCATTTAAAACCTACTTATGTCATTAACTTACCAATCCATTACATTTATCAGATAAATCTATATCTGTGGAGAGGTAGTGGCCCTTTAATTCATAGCATTATCCCCTTGAAGTTAAAATCCTCCTAGAGCTTATCATCCATGTAATATTATATTCCAAATCATTTGCTTGAAAAATTGATTGAAACATTTTTCAGTGCATGACTGGCATTAGATAAATGGAAGTATAGATATAGTATATATCACGACAATATAAGATTGATAATATGATGACCTCTTTTACATTTTTTAAAGCCTGTATGACAGGTACAAAATGTGACAGTAATATTGACAATACCATGGGAAGTAATTTCATGAACATGTGGTGAAGCAATTTGTTTAATAGACTCTAAATTACCTCAATTCCCCCTCCCCCTCCCCCTCCCCCCTCCAAAAAGAAATAAAATATTTTGTCGTTTGACGAAATTTGAATGTGCCCACTTCCAATAACCACATTTTAATTTTTTAAGAAGAAAATTAGTTCATTAAAAGTTAACAGGTTGAACAAAATGTGTTAAAGATTTGAAATAATGAACCAATTTTTTAATGTAAAAAATATTTAATTGATTTTTAAAAAAAGAGGAAAATATTAAACTTAATTAAAATGCAGCTTGAACTAAAGATAGTTTAAAATTAGAAATAATCTGACTATGTGCACTTGGCATTTTCCATTCAAATTTAAAATCTCACCTGATTTAACCCATCTTTTGCAACTGTTCGATTTAGTTTATATTTACCCTGGAACTGTCATTTACATGTCTGAAGAGTTCCAATCAAGGAGTTACGTATGTCACTTCCAGAACAGTCGCAAGCCAGCCACATTTGTTTCTGTAAGCCAGCGGATGATGCTTGGCATATCCTTGGCTTGTACAGCCGAGTATAACACTACAGACAAGTTCTTGTATGTTGATCAGTGTAATATATCACCACTGGACTGATGTCTAAAACTAAATTCACTCTGTCTAAACTAATGCAATTTAGCACCAAAAAAAACATACTCAGTCATACATACATAGTCAGGTATTGTCCTAGTATTTTATTTATTTATTTATTTTTAATTGTGGTTTAGAGACACCTTCAAGATTCTTTAATTTATGGCATGGCTTGTCAGTTTAGGCCAGAAGGAAACCTGCAACATCTGTAGCACTAAATGTTGCAGTAAACCTGCGAGCACTGACTGGTGCTGATAGACCAAGGATCATAAAAGTATTGCCATGGTGTACCATTACAGACAGTGCATCCTATCAATAAGGTGTCTGAAAGGTAACGTTTGCAAACGTTTACGGTACTAGTAAAAATGAATGCTGCTTTATTTCCGTGACTGTTTTTACCAATGTTTGACTTACGTACAGTATTTCATATGGTTTAACCCTGTCTCTACTGGATTAGGCAACAGGTACAACACTTTATGGCATCTTCAGTTGCCTTCAGCATGGAGAGGGTAGGATACTATTATTGTAAACAGATTTACATTAACCCTGCTTCAAGATTATGGAATGGTATTTAATTTTAATTGTTTTTTATGTACGATTAGCGATTAATAATAACTTAATAGCCCTAATTTAACGTATAATTTATATTTTTCATGAATAGTTCTTTGATGCAAATTGGTAATAGCAGTCAATTGATTAGGATTTAATTTGATGATCAATCTTTGATATATAACTACGGCCTAAAGTTCATATACTATCACAATAGTGCTTTTAACTATCAGTGCATCACAATACTATACTATTGCAATAGTTGGATTGGCCCCAGGGTTGCCTTTAATGAATGCAGTTCCTACTGGTGCTGTTGTGTTACTGGTACTTTAATGATATCAGTAGGCTGTGTATGTTAATATATATGTGGTATTGTACCTATAGGCTGTCTATGTTAATATCTGTGTAGTATTGTACTTATATCAGTCATCTGTCTTGTTAATACCCACAGCTGGTCACTGAACAATTTATTGTGATCATTATCTATCTCTTTGCTGTATACGTATGTATAACGTCATATTTTTGGATGTAATTAAATGTATCGCATTTCTAATCGTATTTGGGTCAATGTAAACAGTATGTCTGATCTATTACAGTAATTTTTATTGTGTGTAAATGTATCTATCTGCATGCATTGTTTTAAGCTAATACTAATACGACATTCGCCAAATATTAAAAATATATCAAATGGATAAATTCGTAAAATTGATATTCACTCTGTTCAAAATATGCAAGCTTTAGAAACATATATTACAAACTTTAAAAAAAATAAAATTAAATAAAATAATTATTACAAACTTGAAATATAGAATTACATTGACATATAAATATGTATGATTTGTTGCATATTGGTGAAATATTCCTGGTGATGTAAAGCATTAAATCAATATATAAACATATATGTTATAACATTATAAATCATGTAAAACATGTAAACATATATACATTACAACATTGACATGGGTGTACACATTATTATCTGTGTTTATGGCAGAACTGAAACAGGGAAATATACCATGTGGTATCGATAACCAACAGCAAACTGACACTTTGACTTGTATATTGTTCTAACCTTATGTTTAAGTACTGCATTAGCAGCATGCACATTGCAGAAACCTGGTAGTAACCTGGTAGTAACCTGCTAGTAACCATTCAGTACCAGTTCCAGTGTGTTATAGATCAGGGTATCGTTTCTCGAAGCTCTCTTAGCCGCTAAGGGACCATAGCACTCTTTGCTGATAGCTAATGCATTGCTAAGAGAGCGATATGGTCCCTTAGCGGCTAAGAGAGCTTCGAGAAACGATACCCAGGCTATGCATATGTATAAATTTGTCTGATATATGTACATGTAACAATGTAGCTTGCAAAGGTTATAAGAGATATGTTGACATTTCGTTTGTCTTGTTTTTCAAAATTGGATCCCATCTCAACAGTTAAATCAGACACAAAAAAAGTCAGTAATTTGTTTTATCCCTTTCGATGCATGGGAAATATTTTTTTACGGGCAAAAAAATGAATCCATTATATCTGTGATGCAATAATGCACCTGTGTTACACATGTGATGCATGTTATGCCACTGAACATTTCACCAATGTACACTAACGTGTATCTTATAGATTACATTATTTATCATTAACAGTTGAAAGTGGACAGCAATAGGGTTTTTCTTGAGTATTGAAATTTTCATTTCAGTAGGTACCCCGGTATAGTTCATGAGATACGATCACTTGAATAATGAAATTTGTTTTTTTAGGTTTTTTTTATCTATAAATCACTTTTTGACTTTGATCTGGCAGATGAATAAATCTTTAATATGTTTAAAGTATCTCTGTTGAAACCCTCTCTTCAAATATTGTTGGAAACATCGTCGCAAATCTTCTCAAAGTTTTCTGAGGGTCACGTGCGTAATACAATATGCAGTTCACTCGATAAAAAGAAAAATCAGGATTTTAATAAATATCAGATTGAAATGTGAAATTGGATCATTTATTGGTTCGTCAAGGCAGGAGCAGAGTGTGAAATGACATCGTGGATTTTTTAACGACGGCTTCAGATAGAATTCCTCAGGCTGCGTGGTGGTGTAGAAACAGACACCCATTGTAGATTGCTCATATAAATATAAATATATGTACGTATATATAAGAAATGTCAATAGCGAAATGTACACAGTTGCCGTGTTGATAAGTAGATGACAGGGGGGCAGAATTACAGGCTTTTATCTTCAGCTTTTGAGCCATTTGGATGTGGGACATCTAGTGTTTGATCATTTGATCATATCACAGGAGCTCTCCTTGACATGGAGGTCAAGTGACCCTATGTATGACCTGTGGAGGTCAAGTGACCTTATATAGGACCTGCCAGCAGTTTCACCTTGGGTCATTTCACATTTTTCCACACAATGCAGGTGATGAATGTGGAAAATTGGAAATGTGCATATTATGTTAAGATATTTATATTTTACTTTATATTCTTGACAGTATCAGCGATGGCTAATTTATCTTACCGTAGCACTTGGTTGGTTTGTAGTAGGGTGTTCTTCCTACTATATTCAGATCTCTTAAAATACGGTACTAGGAGAAAACATTAATCTTAATACATATTTAACGTTTTTCACAGAAGCAATTTGATGAACAACAACTGTGATGTTAACAGATATTAAGCAGATATGGGAATAAAACATATATTTCTTGCTGATAAAAACCATGTTTGACATCTTGTTTGTTGAAACCTCTCACCATTTGTTTTCAGAAATGTCATATCTGGAGTGTATAGATATTCAAGTCATGTTTTAGCTACAACTATGATCTGCCTAACATTTGGAACAATTCGTATTTCTTTCTGGTCTTATATTAAAGAACTCTTTAACATTAACCATTTGGCGCCATTCCATCTTTAATGACAATGTATGGTCTGTGTTCCAGCTGTCGGTATGTCGACTTATTTTGATATTTAATATCTATATCTATTAGCGATCATTAGACATGCAAGAATCATGAATGTTTACGTTATTATTACTATTTTATAAACGGCCTCAGAAACAAATTTGGGTGGGATTGCACTCACTCAGTTCTTCCGTACCAAGGTACCCAGTTTTTTTTAGATGTGATAACTTACATACAATATCACTGTATGGAAATAGATCAATTTGTTATTAGGTCTACGGTCGAGGTAATACTATATATGAATCGTACTATATGTATCTCCGTCATTGTTTTACTCCATGTCGCTTATGTCGGGTAACAATAAACACAATGATTGTCAAACCTGGATATCTCAGTCATACAGGGTGGGTCATAGCTCATTCGGTATTTTGGGGGGTAATTGGGTCGAAGGTGAAGGTCAGCTGTGCGACCTATGACAAATGTTATTATTACGGGTGCCAAGATCAAGAAACGACATTCCTGTTAGGGAACGACTGTTCTCGGCTGCACGAATGTTGTGATGCCTTCGTACTATCAGTAACGGTGCAGGAGGTGGGTATCTTTGGTGAAGGTGGATTTGTTTTGATCTTTTAATCTTGTTAAGACCAATGTAGAGTTTACTTTGTTGGTCACTTAATTAAGATAGGAAGTTTTAATTTGTTAATTTAAATATTTTTATTTTTTTTTACATAATAATTACCGGTATGTAAAAAAAATAAAATATTGAAAACATGTCTGAATGACAATTATTGTCATTCAGAGATGTTTTCAATATTCTTTCACTTATATTACAGTTTTTCAGATTTATTAGTATAATATTAAAAAAATATGAAATATTGCTAAAAGTTATCAACTATGTTGAAGTGAAGCACGTTCGAGTGCAGCTGATGGTTGCTAAGTGGTAGTGACAGTTTCTATATTTCCATTCATATTCCACTGACTACTACTACCAGGTAGCAGATATTCAGTTTCAAAACGTGTCCACTTTTCTAGTGGATTTCGTACAATGAGCATAATCGATCTCAAACTACGGTGCAATTAAATGTGTGTATTCAGTGAAGCTAGAGATGTGTGAAGTCTTTGCTACTAGTTTAGATGCACCACTGCGCAAGTATATATCCGTTTTATGCGCAAAATGCAGGCACCGTAGAAGCTGAAAGCATGTGTTGCAAACATTTCTACAGACTCGCTCAACTGTAGCACATTGAAAGTTATTAAAACCAGAATACCTGATAGCATTTCTCGGTATGAAATACATTTGCACTTTGGTAATGCACATAAACATGGAATTACAGTCCCTTAAAATTACTAGTTTTCAGTGAAGAGACGGTAGATTTAATTATTATAAGCAATTACTGTAATTTCATGTTAATTGTTTAAGGTTCAATTTTGTAAATGAAAGTAAATAGGTATGAAACTGCTGAATAATTATTCTGGATATTTAATGGAAATATTATTTAGATTGTCAATTAGTATGATAACACAGAACACATATGGTAGATTAATTCACTGATAATTTATTATAAACGGATAATCTGTGATATTAAACAAACATAGAAAATTAATATTTCTAATTATATCTGGTTGAAATTGAAATATTTGTTTGGGTTTTTTTCCCCTTGAAGAAAAAAACATTTAAAATATATAACTTTTCAATTCACAAGCAGAGAAAATGTAAGTGTAATATTGTAACTAATCAAAAGGCAAGGTTTATTCAGCCGTGACGTATTTCTGTTTACAGAATGTGGACTCATCGTAGAATGTGTTTGAGACCTTGACATGGCTCTCTGATCAGACACAATGCGGTATTTGACTTTTTATGACAGATATGTATTCATATGGGTGGGGGTTGGTGTTCATGCGCGTGGTCATGGCAGAGAGTTGGGGGAGGGTTGGGGTGGGTGGTGAGGGAGGGTGCCACAGCAATCAAAAGGGTTGATTGCATGTCATGAAATACCTGATATTGACAAGGGAAGCAATCAATGTTTTTTAAGGCGATTACTCGTTCACCCATTTCCCGAAAACGTATTTGAACAGCTATTCTGGATATTTGCGCTATATTAATAGGTATAATAATAATCGCCAATAATGTTACGACACGGAGAAGCACAAGTTGTTTGAGTTTGCGATTCATGTTTTCACATGTGTCGTGGTATATTAGTTTCTCGTTTATGTTGTGATTGACATCTCGGTTATTGGCAATCGACGACCCATGTACATTTCTGTCGTGGTCAATAGCCACTATTATTGTCAGGACAAAATAGAACGGAAAAAAAAGTTTATAAAGATTACGGTATTTTGATTATATTCGTGCGCATTGACTCCATAGAAACTCATTTTGTTGAAGTTACTGTGTTTGATCTTTAAAATTGTGTGTTGAGATTTACATAATGTATTCTGCTTATAGCTCATTGAGAATGATACAAAACGAATGTTGAAAGGATTATCAACCAAATACACAGAGTGTTTTTGTAAACATGTGCAGACAGCTACACAGGATCTGAATTAGATGCTATTTATACAACTGTCAATATATAAATATTTAGAAAATGTGCATCATACGTAGTTCTTCATTAAATGTCATTGTGAAAGGAAAATTGCATGTAAACATTGTAAACAAATATTATGATTAATATGACTTTCTTTCTCCTGAATGAACGAGTCACAATATACTGTAAAAGTTTTAATTAGCAGCTCACGATTTTCACAATTCTGTAAAATTTAAGAGAAAAATTATATTCACAATTTGTAATTTCACATCCAATTATAACCATTTGTTTTTGTTAATATTTTTTTTTAGTAGATTAACTACCCGGTAGGGTAAATAATGTTATTGTAATTTAGATACTGGATGAATCACAACAGGACAACTGAGAATGACACGAGCATGATCAACATTAAATTAGCAGGATCAACATTAAATTAAAATGGAACTTAAATAGAGATTGTAAGAGAAACTGATTTTGGAATTTGGACATTGCCTATGTAACACTTGAGTACTGTCTAATTTATTAGATGACCAGACTCATGTCTGTCTAACATTTATTGGTTGAGGTGTACTATTCATTCTGGGGTCGTCACAAATGGGTGAAAGATTCCCACAGCAATGGTAAACTCCATATTCACTCACTCATTTTGGGGTGTACACATTTTTGCAAACTAAAATTTCTCATGTACTCCAAGACCAATATCGCATATTTTATATAATAACATTTAAAGGCATACTATCACAGATGGTTGACCTAAATAATGGACAAACAAATTTTTATTTGAGACTACTTACGCTTGATTTATCTACTCAAAAGTTGTTATTTATTGATGTACTTATTCCCCAACAGTCCATAGTTATCTGTGATATTATGCCTTTAAATCGTCGTTGCATTTTGGTGAAATATTCCTGCTGCGACAAACCAATCCATTCATTCATTCAAAACCAACATTTCTAAACATTTGTCGTCTTAACAGTTGTCAGTCTAATGTTTATTTGACCATAGCTAGTAACCGTCTAACACTTGTAAGTGCAGATATACTATGATCTGGCCGATATATCATATTCCAATCGATGGCCTTCATATCCATGATGTACATTAGCGCATGACTATTCTACACAAATATTGGTTGGTTATTTGTTCATATTCTATAAATATGTCCATCCATGGTTTATTTCCCAAAGGTACATACAAATAGTTCATACCTACCCTTTGTAGGTAATAATACAATAATACATACATATAATTCAACCCCCCCCCCCCCTCCTGTCCCCCGAAAAAGCAACCGTTGATATTTATAAAAAGCCAGTTTACAATTGTTACACTCACTAAAATATTGTATACATACTAAATCCCCAATTTCTATAGAGGTGCTCTGTCCATTTTAAGGTTCAAGAATTAAAAAACTTGTCTTGTTATCGTTATTTAAAGTAATCGCTACAAGAAATATAAACCTGTTTTCTTAGTACACTGATCAGTTGTTATCCTTACATTCTGTTAACTTCATATTTCACATCTAGGGTCGCTATTCCCAGAAGTAGCCTCATGTTGGAGAGAGTCATCACTGCTCAGTAGATTGTCTGTAGTGGGGGAAAAGGTTAATGCGCGTCTAGCACTCGTTGACAGGTTGCAATGCAATGTGACACTTATGCCATTAGTATTTGCACCTAATGCTGGTTGCTGTTTGTAGCTAGGTCAGGTTCACAAAGAAATATGTAACAAGTTCGTAATGACAGGTTTGATCAATTCAAGGACAGGTAATTATGCGATACATGTGAGTATTATACAGAGATGAGATACTAGTAATCATAAGTATGTAGAGATGAGCTAATCCTGTTTTTACCTAACGAGTCGAGTTCGATAAAACTGTTCTAAAAATAAATGTATGTAGATGATTAAGAGATTATTTTGTTATAAATTAGGGAATTTCCAGTCTACTAATTATCTTTGTGATGGGAAGCAAGAATGTCTATGATTTCAATACTAAGTTGACTACAAATTTTTTACATTAGTTTAAATTCATGTATATATAAATGTTTATAAATATATATATTCCAAATAAAATTTAAAAAAATTAAAGCAAGGGAAATGTACATGATTGGAGGAAAATATGATACATTTTGAATATATTTAATATTATAAAATAAATAAAACAGAATAATAATATTGAAAACAAATCGGAAAACTAAATACTTATGTTAATTTTGCAGCATTGGAAATCTAACTTACTACAATTATTTCTTAAATTGTCCATGCAACCCCCACCTCCACATCCCTTACCCCCACCCCCACTCACACCCCCGCCCCCTTCCACCCGACATTCTTTCAGCATTAATATTATAAATAAGTGAGGTAAGACGTCTTCGTATTTAGACAAACCCTTCAAAGGGCTGCTCACATTTGATGTTAGAGGATTTATTCCTGGAAAATTCATCTAATTGTTCTCCCTCCGGGTATTGTATTGTAGATCCTTACGCTCGTAATATCAAATTATTGATCTGTTTGGACAGTCGTATGCTTGCAACGTTGAATTCATCTACAACTGGCCAGCTATTTTAGACTAAACGTGAGCTCATTGCAAGCTTCATGAAAAATTAAACTTGCATTAGAAAAAGGAAGTAAGATTAGATTGGTATGAAATGAATGGATGGAAACGTATAATTAAATGTTGTTCGTGTTGTACCGAGTATTTAAAATCTCATCAATAGAAAGAGCTTTTATTATTATTATTATAAATCTCATACACATTGGTAAAGAAACCGGCACATTTTTCATGTTTGTGGGAAAATGTGCTTAGCTCAGTAGATGTGATGTCAATATTATTACTATGCTACATGAGTTCAACATTTCAAGGGTGTGTATTAATAACTCTGGTAGACCTATATTAAATGTAGGGTTGTAAATTCAAGCACTTAGACAATGTGAAGGCTGTGTGGTGTATAATGTAGCAGTCACCAAACACTTACCTGAAGATAAGCAATGTGAAATGAATGTAAATTACAAGTATTGTCAGTCCTGACAGCCTGACACATTTTTATGTCTATATCATGTCTATGGCACTCAATATGTTGGCTGACTGTTTCTACGTGTCCTTCTTCCCTTTCTATTGTCTTTTTGTTTGCTCCCAACCTCTTTTCCTTTCACTCTATCTCTCTCCCTGCTTTCTCTCTATCCTTTTCTTTTCTCTCCCCTCTCTTTCTTGCTCACTCTTTCTCTTTCTGTCTGTGTCTGTCTGCCTATCTATCTTTCTTTCTCTCACTGTCTCTCTCTCTCTTTCGCTATCTCTCACTCTTTCTCTCTCTTTCCCTCTCTCTCTCTCTCTCTCTCTCTCTCTCTCTCTCTCTCTCTCTCTCTCTCTCTCTCTCTCTCT
>JAUTBZ010167662.1:0-10546 GCA_032361785.1 Lepetodrilus galriftensis | reverse complement strand
ATTTGGAGGTACACTAGCGATTATGTGTATGCTAAGAGCATGTACTTTGCATTTTTAACTCCAATTCTGTCCAAAACAACAATTTAATTTGTGTCAGACTGTGATATTATGCCTTTAAGCCCTAACCTGTTTCAGGACTACGTTAATTACTTTTTATTGTCCATTTAAAAAAAAACCCAGATAATGAGCTTTCAACTTAAAACCAACTTAAAACCAAAATTATTATAAAAAAATCCCAAGTGATTGGAAGGGCAACGTAAAAGCGACTATGACAGCACTATAAAATCAGTGAATTTGTCAAATTAGAAAATTTCAGTTAGACACCATTACCCAGTTCATAGGTTATTCTTCACTACGGGTGAAAATTTCCTGCTGCGACGTAAAGCATAAATGCATTCATTCATACTCTTCACCAGCTGAGAGTAACAATGCCAATGAACCAAGGGAGATAACTCTAACCACATCTTGTGGCAAACAAACCTGGAACAAGGAAATAGTTGGACTGGACAGCAGACGCAGCTATCGGTCAAAGAAGTGCAGATTACCAGTCATTACCATCTGATTACTATCCTGGTCGACTGGTAAGGTCAAGTAAGGTCAAGTAAACATTGGGTAAACACAGAGCTCCTTTCATCCAGCTTCAAAGATACCTCCATACGTAGATGTGAGTGGCCCCTTACGTAGATGTGAACTGCCCCTTATGTAAATGTGAGCGGCCCCTTATGTAAATGTGAACTGCCCTTTTCGAAAATGTGAGCGGCACCACTACTTTAGAACTTACACTGCAGAAGGCTGAGAATGATCTTGGCCGGCTGTAATAAATACCGATTTGGTTTAATTCAAAAGCGGTGTTACAAGGCAATTCACAACGCCCTGTGGTGTTTTCCATGGACAGTATATCAGAAGTCTGTTAATGGTAGGAAGGGATCAAGCAGTAACGACATTGCAGTTAACATGGTTAATTTAGAGGAATGCTCAATAGCCAATGGCTGTCACAGAAGAGTAACTATTGACAAAATAGTGTCAGTGCACTAAATAGTTGCACACTATTCAGTAAATAGTGACTGCACACTAAATAATAACTGTACACTAAATAGTGACTGTGCACTAAATTGTGACTGCATTAAGCTACAAGGACTCAATGGCTTACAAGATTGACCCCTGAGCCTCAAGATATGTTGAAGATTCCCATCCCTGTATATGATGAATTGAATAGGGCAAACCCAGGCAGGTTCTAGCCAGCTGTTGCATCCTGAATTCTCAATGTCTAATCTAGGTCTCTTGCACACTTTTTACAACCAACACAAATAGTACATGTCAACAAACATATTAAAAGTGCCAGTCCTAATCTCTCAATAACATAAGCAAGGAGAGTATCCCCCTATACTGACCCAGACAGTGAGTCCAGAAATATCATGAAAACATCGAAGGCCAAAGATATCACTATCAGGATATGAAAGATTAAATCTTTTAATGAAATGTCAAAAGATTTCTGACATATCAAACAGAAAAAAAATACCAAAACACCAAACCATTTAAAATTATATGTTTGATCATTACCCAGACCGAAGAACATGCTTTTCTTTTAGAAGATAAGGCTTCAAAAAGATAGGTTCCCTTTTTCAAAGATATGGAGCAAACAGTTGAGTATCACTTTCTGAAAACAGGTTAGGCGACATGTGGAACTAATTACAGGATAACAGGTGTAGAGATGCCTCAGATGGCATCAGCCAGGGGAATAGAAGACAGAGAGATGAGGGACAGACACCCCACGCACAGCACTAACAGTCACAGGCAGACAGACAGACAGACAGACAGGGCCCATTGCATGTCCAGGTCAGACGAGAAACAGACAGACAACCAGCCAGACAGGGCCCATTGCATGTCCAGGTCAGACAAGAAACAGACAGACAACCAGACAGACAGAACCCATTGCATGTCCAGGTCAGACAAGAAACAGACAGACAACCAGACAGACCCCATTGCATGCCCAGGTCAGACAAGAAACAGACAGACAACCAGACAGACAGAATCCATTGCATACTAGTGCTATGCAGAGGTCACACAAGAACAGAAGGCATCAATCATGCCAATAGAACCACAGGTGTACAACCTGTGCAATGTGGATTTTAGAAGCATGCACACCATAAGCTATTCCTTGTGTGCATATGATGTAGAGAGCAAGTCCCGTAGTCACATTGCAGTTTTCCACAGTATTTCAGCAAAATTGCTGCCATCTGTTTATGGTGGGAGAAAAGCCTGCTAGAACATTGGTGGCATTATAGCAATAAAGCAGATGATCCTCAGATACAGCAAGGAAGGAAGGTTAATCCCACAATTCAACCATGCCGACTAACAAGATATAATTTTTCATATTAACATGACCATATTGATAACCGTACATGTTTAGGGCTGGTTTGTCTTCTAGTAGGTTCCAAACACTGGATAGTATAGGTATTCAGAACAATCATATATATAGTAGCATACACAATGGTTTTGTGATCAAATTAACGACTTACACACTACTTCAAATAGACTAATCTCAGATCCTTGCGAAAACACTGAACCTGAATTACATGGCCCACGATACAGAACACCAAACATTGCTAACTCGGGATAGAACTTTACCTTTCAAAGCTACTAGCCCGAATAATGATTAAATAACATTTGCTATAAAACCTTAAATTTCTACTAGTCCTTAGGATACCTTTAGGAAACAGAAAGGGTTGGGACTAGTGTTAAGATTGATCCGTGCTAATACAATCAATCTAACCATCCACCCATAAAATGTATGGCCTGATCACCAGATCACATGGCTCATTCATTATTGATGGAGTAACACCATCTTACCACATTGCACAATATACATGGACTACATACATACAGCCGACATGTTTACATATAGCGTTCATGCTTAATAATAACATGTATTGTGGCGAGTATATGCACGGTTAGCATGATTGTATTGTTGTGGTTTAAATCTGTTTTTGGTAATCTCTTGATGATCAGGTTAACTCACTCCATGCTGGAGGCAACGGGAGATGCCCTAAAGAGCTGTGTCTTTGCCTAATCCTGCAGAGAGAGGGTTAAAGTAGTATACTACCTGCTGGACAACTAGTGACAATGTGATACAGTAAAAGAAAAGACTAGTTAGGACTAGTGGCAGTTCAAAGGTCTAATTACCATAGCAACAACAACAAAAAAACATGATAATCTATGCTATCTTCAATCATAAACCCCCATAAAATGTTTGGTTTTTTTTGGTGTTTTTTTATTTATTAATTAGGCCTAGAGCCATATTTAAGATTAATTTACTTACATCACAGAAGTCAGTTTGTGGCTAACACCCCCCCCCCCTTTTATTTGGTTTGTTTTGGGAATTGGGATTTAGATTTGCTTTCTAGATTCTTTCACCAATATCACGACTTTATCACGACTTGTCAGTTTCAAATAGGAGGAAACCTCTAACATCTGTAGCACTGAATGTTGCAGTAAACCTGCGAGCACCAGCTGGTCCTCACAGACCAAGGATGATAACTGTATTGCCACTCTACAGACAGTGCATCCTATCAATAAATATTACGTCAGAAAGGTAACTTTCACGAACATTGATGCCGGGTCCCCAGGGCGGAGTTTGAACCTGGAGCTTATCGAGGGCCTGGTATTCACTTGGGGATGCAAATGGAAAATTTAGTTTTCAATTGAAAAAGCCTGGATCCAGTACAAGAGCTGCAGACCACAGCCAGGGTTACGAGATTTACCCCAGAGCCTAAAAATCCACGGACCCACCCATAAAAGACTCTCATCCCTGATTTACTGAACACTGCAATATTACTGTATTCAGAATTTCATAACCCTATCTCGATATGAAACCGAAAAGTGACAGCGCAGGGATAGAAATTAACACCAGCCTGCTAGTCCAGGTATCTCCCAATGGTAAAGTTATCATAAATAAATTCATAAAAAAAAAATTTTTTTTAAATAAAAAACACAAAAAAGGTACACACACAAACAAACACAAATTTAAATAAATAAATAATTTTATAACATTTGTTATTTGCTATTCGGGCTAGTAGTAAATGCTAAAGTTAGTTTTTATCACTGACGGTGTACAATCAATCAATAAAACAATCACGACAACTTCATTACCAGTAGTCATCATAGTCAACTGCAGGAACACAGATTGATGTCCTCTCCAAGTCCAAACTGGAAGTAGTCTGCATGTTGACCAAGATGACCAATGGTCAATCCCCAAATCCGGCCATTCATTCCTACCCCCATTATGTGTCGTGCACTGTAAATTGTAATCGATGTTAATTGACGCGATCGATTCGGCATTCGGTTACCGACGTCCTCGTGACCCCTAGCAAGTAAATGAAATCAATCAGGGATGATCAGTAGGTCTAATGGCACTTTAGATACCTCCAGAAGTATTTGCCTGCTGAAAGACCTCAATATCTTGTAAGTAACTAAATCTTTGCTTCTCAATAAATGTATATGATGATAAAGCAGAAAATTATTGTAATCCGTCATCTGGTACGAGGTTAACCCTCTCCATGCTGAAGGCAACTGCACATGCCCTGATGAGCTGTGCCTGTGCCTAATCCAGCAGGGAGAGGGTTAAGAAACTAGTCAACTCGAATTCTGCATGGAGATTTATGAACAAAACTTCTAAGTTGAGGATAAAATCATTCAAAACTGTTTTCGTAATTTCTGGATTCGTTCATACCTCTAAAATAATTTGTATTAACCCTCACCCTGCTACCTTATTTTACATACATATCTAGTTTGAATGTTACACCGAGCCTCAAAGGCCCAGGGTGGCAGGGTGAGGGTTAATCTCCAAACAGACAACTAGTCTAGATCCTGGACCTGTCCATCGGTGCCAATAGAAACCTTAGGGAAAAAAAACGGTATTTGGATTATGAACGGGCTTGTTTTCTTTATTACAAATGTTGTCTCATTATTTACGTTTGAAGTCAAGTCTACAGTTAATGACGAAATTGGAGACGTCGTTCTAGACGCTACACTATGAAAACCAGGGATGCGACTGAGATATGGTTACCATGGTTACCGGTACAAAAACAAAACAAGCGGAAAATAATTAGACATTTGTCCTTGACTGTGGTTGACTACAAGTGATCAAATTTTACAATTTTACTTTTACAAATTTAGAATCCTGAATGGTGACACACGAACAAGGAAATAAAAGATTATAATGAGAAGAAACAATTGTCATCGATAGCATAGTTTCGGAAGATGGTTTACGTTCCTGTTCACGAGGAAGTAGGAAGGAGGAAGAGTATTTGGGTGTCATTTCACGATGCTCTTGTATCAACTACGAAGAAGAGACCTATGTAGCGCTCTCCTCATGGTGATCGCGGCACTTACGAGAGCACTTACGAGAGCACTTATCTAGTGGTTAAGAGACCTTCGTGAAATGGTACCAAGTCTGATGATCATGCAGATAGTGCATTCACTGTAAAGCTGGTTATCCCTTTCCTGGACCTGGTGCATGGCTCAAACTCAGAGATTATATCTTGGCATCGTTGGCGTATAAATTACAGGTTTCGGCAAGCAGCCATACTACTTACGGTATCAATATTTTTTCAACACTAGCCCCAACCCTTTCTCACAATGTTAAAGGTATCCTAAGGACCAGTAGAAATTTAAGGTTTTATAACAAATTTGTTTGAATCACTATTCAGGCTTTTAGCTTTAAAAGGTAAAGTTCTATCCCTGTCATATACCATGTACATGACATGCAATCATGGTATTGTTGCAAATGGGTGAAATACTCTCGCAACAATCCAAGAACTTCAAATCACCTGCTTGCTTAAAAAAAAACCATGAAAGTTTTTGTTATGACAACTGCCACTTTGGCACTCGCAGCGACGTCGTGACAGCGACAGTATTATGGATGAGACTCCCTGAGACGATGGTACATATATGATCAGTCATCTGATAATGTTGATGATAATAAGACTGTGATGTATGGGGGGAAGATATGTGGCAGTAACTATGGTAACTAACAACGACTGGCACGGCATTACTATGACAAGACTATGACGCCTCCCTAGAGAAGATGATTTGATAATAGGCAATTGATGCTCTACCACGAAAACCTCCCAGTAATCACACAAACTGCCCTGGACGAAACAGCGCTATGTCGAAGGCAATGTTAAGCTAAAGGCAATGTTAAGCTAAAGGCAATGTTAACTTTGACTTGACATTAACTCCAACCTCAACCATTTAATGTAAATTACCTTAACCAGGGATCGAAATTAACATTAGCCTGCTAGCCTGGGTCATTTCTCCCAATGCTAAATGTATCCTAATAATGGCTAGTAGAAATTCATATAACATTTGGGGTTTTTTGCAAAATATTTGAAATTTTAAAGTTAGTTTCTATTGCTGGATCCAGATAGACTACACAATAAATCATACTTTCATCTACAAAGTATCAGCAAGCTTGAAAGTAGACGGCAAAATTAGGGAAGTACTCCAAAATAGACGGATAATTTTGCCGGTACCTATTGAAACCACTGTGGTTAGAAGGGCAGTTTGGAACTGGGCGCTGAAACCTCACCTGTAAAGTTGGTATATGGTTTGAAGGGCATTGTGGAACCTGATGAAAAATCAAGGGAGATGTTGGTTTGGCTTGGAGCGCCATCATGAAACGGAACTCTTGTATGCCCGCTAGTTCTGGGGCGAGGATAACTTCATGAGAAGTGGTATATGAAACAGTATACCGACAGTCCACAGAAAATGATACTGTTTTGGCTAGAGCATGATTGAAGGGCGAGCCGAAACTGGACACTAGACAGGCAGCGAGGCAGGCAACGTGTGATGTCTAGCTTGCATTGGGGAGCAAGGAAAAAACTGGACACCAATACCAAAGTTACAAAAACAGCTATCTATCCTCTCTCAGAGAACGTGGATACAGCGTACCAAGTTACATATTGTATAGATAGCTACGAGGCCTGGGAAAACAATCAGAAGATGCACAGCCAGATCCAGAACAAACAAATATAGGACAAGCAGTGATCTATCTCCACATCTCCACGCCAGCTCCTTCTGGGAATACCATAGGGAATTCTAGAGAAACCTAGATTGGAATTAATTATAACGTATTAACCATTATCCAGTTATAGGTAGTCAATTCAATTCTTTATTAGCCTTTAACTTTACAGTTAATCAGCATTGTCAGAAATGTCCTATTGTACTACATTTTGCAATTAATCCATTACACTTTACAGTGGAAAAGGGTTAACATGGAAAACGTATACATTTATGTGTTTACAACAATTTCTATTTTTTTAAAGAATGAATGAATTAGTGCTTTACATCTCATGGCTCAGCAGCAATATTTCACTTATATTTGAGGACTACAATGTTGTTTTAATCAAATAATTACTAATTAAGAGATGAATGAAAATAAAACAAGCCCCCCAAAAAACCATTCCAAAACATGAAAAGAATATATAAATTTAAGGATCATCATCATTGTAATACTGTAATTTATTTATTATTTATAATAATTTTCTATAAATTACACATGCCAGTGGGCATACATGTGTACAAACACCATCGTATTCTGTAACCTTGGTAACTAAACTGGCACCATTCCATGTAACATTTGAAACCACATATTGCAGAGTTTTTCATTCAGAGAACAGATTAGATAAACGTTCCAGGTGGACCACAGTGAACTTCCAGCCACCAACACCTGAGATTCAATATCTTATATTCCTCCCTTATCCGATATCCTCCTCCTTCTTCTCCCCCTATCTTCCCTCCATGGCTTCCAGGAACCATGGCCTCCTGACCCAGTTCTTTTAGCAGCGCTCCTCTGATTTATATCACTTCCCTCGCCAGACCCATGTTTGTTTATTAAACTCTACCACAGAAGTAAATTGCTTTAATTATTATCGAGAAGAAAGAAGTGCCCTTTTTTTTTATTTGTCCTCTCTTTTGGCAGACATTACATCCATATGGACTCCTGCATCCTCATTGTCGGAACACTAAACCAAATTGGTAACATATGTGGTTAACGATTGGCTGACTCCAGAATTAATTCGACCAGTCAGTTGCGAGTTTATATTTTGGGAAGGTTTAAACACAATTGACGGGCGTGACAAAGTAGGTAATTATCCATGGCTTAAGGTGATGCAAAAAATATCCCAGAAGTGTGTTGGTCACATATTGTTTGTAAAGCAATAACTTGTCATGATAGATAGCTGCCTACATGATGTTGATGCGGGATGCGTAGAGATGCTTGGAGCAAGGTAAACTAATGGTAAATACTCTGTTAACTCTCTCCCTGCTGGATTAGGCATAGACAAAGATATGTATACATGGCATCGCTGGTTGCCTCCAGCATGGAGAGGGTTAAAATGTATCACATCGGTGATCAAATCATTAGTTTTATCCACTCTCCCTAATTAGGAATAGGATTAATAATAAATTTATGTAAGCGATTTGAAAATTTACTAATTATCTTATATTAGACTAATACTAAATCAGGGCGTAAGACATGCTTCTACTATTAGCAGGAAATGACATAAACCGCCCAGACTGACTACCAGCATATTCACTTGAAAAACAGGCCTATTCTAGAACACTTATAGTATTAGTAGTTAATTTACATGTTAACCCTCTCCTTGCTGGATTGGTTACAATAACTGCAGAAATATGGTTAACAATTTAAATAATTTCAATTTAATTAAATAATACTTGACAAACAAACAATAATAATGTTGGGCCTCAGGAAACCATACAAGTTGCACATGTGACAAGACATTTACTAGATACATGATTGGAACAGATCACTTTTCTGAAATTGATTGCCTCGTTTCAACTACGTTGACCGTCAACATGTTGATCAAGTGAAAATGTCGAGAAGACCAAGCTGCACTAAATCCTGGTATACATGGTATAGGTCATGATCTTGTACCAGATGCCATAGTTCTTATTCAACCATGTGTCTACCTGGCACTGAGGCTTTAACCCTCTCCCTGCTGGGTTAGACACAGTCACTGCTCTTTAGGGCATGTCCGGCTGCCTCCAGCAGGGAGAGGGTTAAAGGTGGCAACATTTACACTACAGCACCAGTAAATGTCAATCTATAGCAGAGGAAAATTAAAGGGGCACAACCACAATGAAATTGGAAAATATTAACAGTCCATCAGAAAGTACTTAGGTATGTTTTAATCAGTTAATACTTATTGTAGATCTACATGTTCACTTTAAATTCTTTTTTAATTCAAAGTTGATCAAATGCCTGATTTTTTTCATTTCTCCAACTTGCTACTTTGGATATAGAGTACAGAAACAGTCTTTTATTCATCTGTGTTTCATACATGACTCATCTCAAAACAGTCTATAGTCTATCCCTTATTCTTGTTTTTAAATCATCCCCTCCCCCCCTTTCTTGCACCACAGTCCACAACTATAAAAAAATAACATGTGGATACGCCTAGACTAGAAGCTATCTAAAAATGTATTTATACAGTGGTATAACAAACATACTAATCAGCATTGAACAATCAATCACAATATTATTATGTTGTGGTCATATTATTGAAGTCGCACAGCCACGCCCATATTTTTTGTCCGAAGTCAGCCGGGGAGCGGAACAAAGACCTCGCCAAATATCTGACACTGGACAACGCACACACGCACATGTACACACACGCATCCATTCTCCCGAGTAGCCTATTTCGTACAGAATAAACACCGTGCAAATTCTTAGCCTTTGAAATTCATGAAATATACACAACCGGCAAAACTTGAGCTACCCTTCACGAAAAGTTCTAGCAGAGAAGCCGTGTTGTGGATTTCAACACAGTGAAAACACGAAATCAAAACAATGCAGCACGTGATTCACAACAACGGGTCGCTGCAATCGATTACCCTGCACGTGCAGCCCGTTGCCTTTTACCAACGTACAGCATGCAAAACACGGACAAATAAGGGATAAATACAAACCTTCGTAGCGGTAAAATGATCGCCGAGTCGGTAGATCGTTCTCACAGTGAAAAAAGCATGGCGCGAATTTCTATGCCAAAAAGGTTCGAATTACATGGGGGTTGGATGTAAAACGACAATTCGGGTGCGAAATGGGGATTTCCTGTTTTGAAGTTGCGGTAAGGGATTCTCTATATTTGAGATGAATATACATAAGCTAGAAAACCAGCTGAAAACACACAATATACTATACCTTATCAGCTGATAAAGTCTGTAGCACATGCACTGCTTACTAACGGAGTATCTCCAGAGTTAGTAAGCTAGTATTCAATCCAGTGGTAATTTGGTGTGTTAATCCTGTGCCAGTAATAGAATTTTGTTCTCTGCACGAGACTGTTCAAGACACGCTAGCTAGCTCATGTAAAACACGATAGCTCTTGGAGGAAATAGTCACGTGGTGCTACAACAACAAAATATTGGTCGATAATTTACTGCCATTATTTGTGGCATAGTACCATCAGGGGCGGATCCAGGGGGGTGAAGTAGCCACCCCCACCCCCCACCCCCCACCCCCCAC